>JALPQI010002659.1:0-79838 GCA_025490895.1 Thaumatotibia leucotreta
TTTGATGAACTGAGACAACTACCGTTTACGTAGTATACTGTGACTCGATGAACACGGATATAATTTTAAAGCCTAACAACTTTCTATTTGACCCTGACACAGTGTCGCTACAAACAGTTTACCTATGGCAATAATGTGATGTCATGTCAGTAACCAATTGCAAAACATTTTCCAATGGAATACTATTCAATGCTTCGTCCTTTCTTTGGTTTAAAGATTTTATTGTATTTAAGACGATTTTTTCTTGCTTCTATTGGTATCTTTTTCGGCATTTTTTATGATGAAATCTTTTAAGTCGCGATATATTTTCTTTTTGTTTACATCGGTGACATTCGATGACATTCAACGCCTGGCCTACTACCGCGAAAATCGAAATTCGTAAATTTCGAGGATGTTTCTCTGTCACTCAAACGAAGGCGTCATTATAGTGAGAGAGACAAATCCTCGAAATTTACGAATTTCGATTTTTGCGGTAAGGCCGCTGATGTCAAACAGTAATCATTGCCAGTAAAATAAATTAGTGTCACTGAAAATCCGCAACATGGCGAGGGTCAAATAGTAAGTTGTTAGGCTTTAAGTGCCTTTGATGTATATTTTGTATCATGCTCATTAAATATCTAAACAAACCGGAGTTGTTGCTCTGATGTTTTTTATTGATTAGTTTTCGCCTAATTTGTCACTTGTACCAGTATACACCTAAATTGATTAATCATGTACCAGTATACGTTGAAGCTTTTATTGTATGTTATGGGCATTGCAGGAAGTGTAAAAGCATATAGATACAAAGAAAAATAAACGCTTAAAAAAAAAACTGATTTACAATCATTTTTAAATAAGTATATTTTTTATTATTCTTAGTGTCCTACCGGATTAATGGTTACTGGAAGAAAGTCTTGAAACAAACACATGGTTTTAATTTCAAGTGATCAAGACATGTCTTACAACATCAAAAGGCAATATAACAGTTGAAGAAATAACATCAACATAAATATTTCGGCGTTGCTTTTACAAAATTAATATATACATCAAATCGATGCCATACTTCAATACTTCTTAGGTGCATACAGTAAGACGTAACTACTTAGTAATGATTTTAAGACTCAAGTTAAATGAAGTATATATTGGAACTACTAAGTAGGCTTCTTTCATTTTAGTGTAGGTAAGTATGTCAAAATTCAATGTCTTTATAAGTAGCTGATATACTTTTTTACTGTCTGGCTGGGCTATCAAACTTATTCGTCCATCCAATACTGGTGGTAGGTTTGAGATGACGATATTATTAAAGACATTATATATATTATGAATTAGAAAACAATTTAAATGGTTACGGATATTATCCACTTGTTATTCAACATGAACCAAAGGGAATATTGTAAGCTCTGATTTTATTTAGTGATTACAATTCTTAATATCGGCTCGCAAAGAATATGTATGCTTATGAGCAGCCGTCGTTATATTCTTACTCCTTGACTTAGCGTTCCGATAAACATAGTTTGTCCCTTTTGATGTGTTATTACATATTTAAAAAACACACTACCTAATTGCTGGCCAGATTCGTATTCGGCCTTGCTAATATTCAGCTATCTATATTGGCTCTGCTTAGCTGGCAAGCAGTAATCTACAATTTTTTTTATATTTAGTTAGGTAGGTAGGTTACGCATAATTCATTTGATTTAACATAACAACTAATCAAATAACAACAATATTGCTAAATAATAAGCAATAGAGCCTACTTTTATGTGTAGATTTTAGATTGTTTCTCGCGCATACTGGTATAACTTCCGCACGCGGCGATAAGTGTACTGCGTATAGTGGTACAAGTCACTTAGCTCAGTATACGACGTTCGAACCAAAAAAAAAGGTGTTAGTTATATCAGTATACGCCACTTTATTTCAAAAACTAGCGGTAATTTCGCCACAAAAATTTTATAGCTTGTAGATATAAGTATTTTGAACCCAAATATGCAAAAAAACGAAAATGGTAAAAATGTCACTTGCACCAGTATACGTAGGAGGTATCGATATGATTGCAAACAATGACGCATATATTATTTGTCCGATCTCCGACGATAAGCGACAAGTCACGTGACCGTAATAACGTGTGGAAATAAATAAATAAAAATAAAATAAAATCACATATGACATTATCAGACTTTTATGACTTATGACATTATCAGAGATCGGACAAATGTGCGTCGTTGCTCGCAATAACCTGGATGCTTAGCCAAGTTGCCAATCGCTAGCGGTTAAACGTCACTTGTAAGACATAACTAGAAAGTTGATAGAATAATTAATCACTTAATCATTTTCAGAAAATTACATATTTGACACCGTTAACTAAAAAACCGTTAATGGTCTTTCATTATAAAAAATCACCTTAAAGCTTCAAAATCAAATTTCAAGAAATTATTTGTTTAATTATCAATTTAATCAACTTTAGAGTCATGTCCATATGATTGCGAACAATGACGCATTTTTTCCGATCTCTGCTTATTGTTTATCAAATGCCATTCTGCATCTTGGCTAAGCCTGCTGAGTTGATGCTCGAGCGGAGCGGGCAGCGGAGCGTGCAGCAGAGCGGGCAGCGGGGCGGGCATGTTAAACAAATGCAAGCGTATGCGTGACGCTGCCGTCCACGCTGTCGAAATCCCTTGGACTCTCGACCCGCCGCTGCCGCTGCATTGTTATTCACTAAGGAAACCGCCTTGCTGTCAGCGCTGTGTCAGCGCTGCGACAGCGTCGAACCTAAATGGTATTCACTAATGCACTTTAAACGACACTAGCGCTCGGCGACGAATGCGGCGTGAGCTGGAACTATTGCGTCAAGAGTTATCGCTTACAGTTCGACGACGAGCTGTTCTACGTTAGTGAATACCGTTTTTCGCAGCGCTGCGCTCGGCGTCGAAGTGAAGGCTGTCTCGTCGTCGAGCTCGTTGACGAACGCAGCGTCGAATGTGTGAATAAGAGAATAGCATAGCAGCAGGGCGGGCATGTTAAACAAATGCAAGCGTATGCGTGTGGCCTAAGTACACGCTGTCGAAATCCCTTGCACGCTCGACGCTCCGCTTCCCGCCCCGCTATTCGCGACGCTCGACGCTTGTCTCTCAGGTATAAATATGGTTCAGTAGCAATACCATGCATTGACAAGTACTCGATACGTAAACACTTATAATTGGTGATAGCGTGATGGACTTTACGTATCGAGTGGCTTTTTTATTAGGCATGATGACCGGCAAGTCAAATCAGCATCTTTTTTCAAAACGATCACCACTATGGAATTTCATATGAAATACTCAAAAGTGACGTCACGTCTGAGTACTGCCAAATGACCAACTATTTTAAGTTCTTTTCAATTTATTAAATATAAGGTTTACAAAAATTACTGCAATCTACATCTTAGTAATAATTTCTTCGTGTATTATGTCGTGCATAATGTTAAATAATTTATTTTAATTACAGTCATCATCCCTATTTATCCGTTACTTGCCAACGGTACGGCTTCTGTAGCTTACTGTGAACCACGATTGACGTCTTGCCCTGTCACACTTACGTACGAATTTACAAGGGCGAGAGAGAGGCAAGTCTTCAATCATGTTTCCCAGTACTCTGGAATCCTATTCGACGCCGTACGGCGCGTACAGCGTTTCTTCATAGTAAAATTTAACTTATTATGGGAAAATGTCATTATATTGCGTCAGATAAAGACACTTGGGTGCATAGCCAAGATGCCAATCGCTAACGCTTAATCGTCAATCGGGAACGAAAAGCAGGTCCCTTTGTTGCACTAAGAGGAAAGGGTGACAGAGAGAGAGTGCTACGATACGGTACTACGTTAGATTTGGGCAAAAAATAATCGGAATACTTCTGTAAAATACATTTGTATGTGTACTTTGTAATCAAGACTACGCACATAAAAAAGTAGTCGACAGGAATAATGGAATTATTTTTTGCCACTCTAGGATACGCTCACGTGTTGCCAAGTTAGTAATTTCTATGACAAAGACTGCATTTCATTTGCGATTGAGCGTTAGCGATTGGCACCTTAACCGCGCTCCCTGGGTGTAAGTGTAAGTCTAGAGTGGCGAGCGTCGAGCGGCGCGTCCGGCGGGACGAGTGTCCAAGGGAGTTCGAAGGCGTAGCGTGTTCTTGGGCCACGCACATACGGGCATTTTTTTTTCAAAGTCATCCCCTACTTTTTTGTAGCACTGGTATTTTATACATGATTTCTACTCAAAATCATGAGTTCTTTCGATCCTATTAGGAGAAAAATGTTGTCCAGTTTTTACATAAATTTATCGAAGTTTCTATTCTGGTACTATAATACAAAATGTATGAAAAAATTTAATGTGGTAAGGGAATGGAGAAATAACCTCGGGATAAAAAGTCTCCCATCAGGATCGAAAAATCTCGCGATTCTGAGTAGAAATCATATTAATAATACCAAACCCAAGAAAAAATGGGCTCAACTTTTATAAAAATGGTCCAAGCGTTTGCATTTGAAGGGTCCACGGAAAAAACATGTCCAGTGCCTAAAAAAATCAGGGCAAATTCACACCTTATTCTGTTAAAAGTGAGGTGGTTTTTCCTTCTGTAATTTGAATTTGACTAGACATGTTCTTTCCGTGGACCTTTCATTTGTTTAACATCGCCGCACGCCCCGCTTGTCGCTCCGCTCGAGCGTATACTCAGGCCTTATACTAAGTATCAAAGCAGCTATGCTATTCACACATTCGACGCTGCATTCGTCAACGAGCTCGACGTCGAGACAGCCTTGTCTAAAATCCTAGCTGTTTTATTTGACATTAGGAATCGAAGCTGTGAGCGAGGTTGTAGGCGAGTTTGTCGCTGTTTTTCGTTAGAGAATACGAAGTTCGTACATTAAACATCAAACTCTCGACGCAGTGTAGTTCCAGCTCATGCCGCATTCGTCGCCGAGCACTAGCGTCGTTTAAAGTACATTAGTGAATACCATATTTAGGCTCGACGCTGCTGCAGCGCTGACACAGCGCTGACAGCAAGGCGGTTTCCTTAGTGAATAACACTGCAGATGGTACTCGCGGGGCAACCAGTGGGTCGTTTCTCTGCGGGCTTAGTAGTAGTTACGACCACTAGATTTTTCGCATTTTCGGCTAACGATTTGCTTACGCTGGAGCCTTGTACCTAAAGTTTGTATACTAAAAGTTCCATTCGTCTTAGCCCGAGGCCGTCATATTTATTTCTTTATAAATTATCGGCATTCAATTTAAAGATAGTCAAAATGTGTACAATAATTAACGGGTTACGTGCATTAAAGAACGTGAATAGGGATATAAAATAAGTGGCACTTCACATTACATACTTCATTAAAAACGATCATGGGTAGATTCATAATCATAATAGTGACCACACTGACCACACTACAGTGATGCCCAAATAGTTTGCCAGAGTGACGTAATGCGTCAAGAATTTTAATAAATCAGAAAATAGCTACATTCTTGAGGACTAAAATTACAATTGTCTCAAAAATCATGACAATTGTAGCGAAATTCTGACACAGGCTATGTCAAGAAATAACGATTTTTTTTAAACCTTGGGAGAATTGTAACGGCTTTCTGAAAATAAAAAGTCCTTTATTAAAAACGTTATAGCGCTTTTGTAAATTATTCCATATTGATTAGCAAACAACCGCATGGGCCTTCAAACAAGTCAACGGAGGCCTGTGACGTCAGTAACAGTGATATTTTACAATTGTCTCATCTGAAATAGGGGCCTGACCTCTTTAGCAAATAAGGTGGACTTCCACTAGACCGTACCGTAGGTACCATATCCGACACTTCTTTTTCTATCGGCTAGCCTCGGTCTGAAATGAACGCGAAATAGATTTGCTTTTTTATAGAAAACGAAGTGTCGGATAACCCGTTACCGGCCGGATACGGTCTAACGCGACTCGCCATTTAACATACAATTGAGGTTTAATTGAAAATTGAAATTAAATAAATATTATGGGGCATTCACATGGAAACCTACTCGTAGCGCCACAGTACCTAAGCGCAATTTATATGGCTTGTGTTGTGGGCCGAGTTCAGCAAAAAAATGTGGGATCCTGGTATTACTTGGTTACCTGATTTTACGAAGTTAATATCTTTTCCTAACTGGTGCGGAAAAGTAAACTTTGCGCACGCTTCGCGTGCGTAAATCCCTCTTTTTAAGGCACTTGTTATGAAAAAAGTCGTTCGATACACGTGTAAAAACTTCTTTTTAGTACAAATGGTGCCTTTTTAGGCTCTATTGTGAGAAGAGTGTCATTTTACGTCAGCTCCAAAACTTCAGAGGACCATCTGCACTAAGAAACGTCGTACGGGACACGTGCAAAAACGAAATTAGTAACTCGTGTCGATTTAAAACATCGCCACTCGTTTCGAATTTAATGTTTTTCGCACTTGTGTCGTAATGTACTATTTTAACTCGGGTCATTGTCGCCCTCGTTTCACACGGGCTCCAACTTTCACCCTCGTTGAAAAAATATTTTTTGTACTTGTATAAATGTACTAATATGAGAATAAGAATTACTCATCGATAACAGATGTCGATGTTTAATTTTGTCAATCTCTCGTTCCCGCTAGAAAAACATCAAGGTATATTTTTGACGTTAAATGTTTTCATTAAAGGCTTATTATTAGCTTCACTTTAAATATGTACATTTATTTTACAATCCCCTATTTGACCGAACGGGGCAAACAATACTTAGCGGCTTGTTAAGTTAGGATACAGTTATGGATATGGGGGCATGTCATAAAGATTTTCGCAGCCAGCAAAGCCAAATCGAGGATATATACAGGGTCGGCGGAAAGAACATGTCTCATCATCATCATCAGCCTATGATATTCCACTGCTGGACGTAGGCCTCTCCTATTAGCTATGCGTATAGACGCATTAGGAGATAAGTATTTATAATCGCCACGCTGGGCAAGCGGGTTGGCGATCGCAGTAGTGTGTTCAGTCCACTAATGATAATGCTGCTGCCCATCATCAATTTTCAATAAATAAATGGTGACACTTCGAATCCCTTAGTCGACTCTTACGACACCCACGGGAAGAGTTGGGGTGGTGACAAATGTATTCTTACTGCCGTCACCACACGGCAGAGAACATGTCTAGTCAATTCAAATTACAGAAGGAAACACCACCTTACTTTTAACAGAATAAGGTGTGAATTTGCCCTGATTTTTTTAAGCTTTGAACATATTTTTTCCGTGGACTCTTCCTATAATCGTAGATAGAAATCGGGTCGAATAAGAGAAGACTGACGTTAGACCATTCCCGGGCCGGGTTTATCTGACAATCAATTTTGTGTGGAATCATGATCGAGGCTAGCCGTCGCGTCAGATGGCTCGGTCCTGGATAATTGTAGTGTTTGTCGTCCCTTATTCTACGGGATTTTCGTCTAGAATAAAAATTCACAATTTGGCCATGGATGGTGAGAAAATCTGACTATGTCATACTACAGAAAACTCAGATAAAGTTTAATCTGCATTCGTAAACGTCTTAACTTAGCAAATTGCTAAGTATGGTTTCTTTTGGTCTAATAGACATTCGATAACACCGAAAGGGACAAACATTCTTCTTAGTACTACAACGATCTGTCCTTGTGATTCCAGTTTTGTCCACACTTACCCCATTTGACAATTTTTGTGTTATTTTATTTTAGCACTATTCTATTCATCCACCAAAAAAAGAGTTATTTTATGCTTTACTACAGTTAAATAGCATTACAACAATAAATAATAATAAAAAAGCGTCCGCAGGGCAGCTAGTGGCGAGCTGTTGGGGAGTGACGACCCCACGGACCCGAGTGCTCCCGAGAGTCGGTCAGGGTCCCCGCCTCCGACGTGTCTTCGTCGGTCGGAGTGGAACCCCAAGGGGACCCGTAGGACTCTCAGCTCTGGCTTGCCTTAACTGGCCGTCCAGAGAGGAGTCGTCAGAGCTATACGCTCCAGGGGTGGAAGTGTAAATTTGCGTAAGTCGCGAGTTGGTGCAGCGGCCATCAAGCCACTGCGCAGAAAGCGGTGTACACCTCTCTACACCCCTGAGCCGTTTACTTACACCGGTGTTGCCCCTGGCTGTCTCTTGTGACGGCATTTACGGGGGCCCATCTAGTCGGCGGCAAGTCACCGCCTGCCTCGATAACAATGTAATGATTGCTAATGGCAGGTGTCGCATTCTCTTTTCTATAGCTGGGTCATTCAGATTTTTTTGTACGAGTTAGGTTACAAATCTTTTCTGTGGACATATGAAAGCTAAGTGCTCTAAAACTCTATTTTTCTTATTTATCGAATACAAGCCGGTAGAGCTTCTGGTTCTTAAGAATTATGTGATCAAAACCTAATTTCTATGTCCCAGAACCGTTAAGTTTCGCAATTTTCACATAAAAAAGCTAGTTTTCACGAACGCCGACCCAAATTGACCCAGCTCCATTTTTGGCCCAAGCTATCACCTCTAAAGCTCATTAGTCTTTCGCATTTAATTTTGAATAATCTTTATACAACTTGCGGATATTGTTGTGCCTCTGAAGAGCTGCAGCCGTATGAGAGAAATCTCCTTTACATCGACGTGGGCACCCTGGCATAACAGGCCTGCCAGAGAGCTGCGGTCGAATCTTAGGCATCCCGTAGCTACCTAACTGGCATGCGATGTTGACGTCGAAGTGGTTTTTAGTGGGTATACCTCCAGCCCCTTTCGCTAAGGCTGGAGGGAGTCCCACATATGCCCCCAAATACGTCCCCAAGCTGGGGTGATAGCGTATTGCATTTTCCAACTCCGTCAAAAAAATGGTGTACCTACAACAAAGCAAATTTGTCAAAAGGGCCTTGGATCATCTTGGATCCATGTTCGCAAACAATTCTATCAAAAGACTGTGGTTGGATGCCCGTGATAAAAGAGATATACAAAACAATGCTATTTAAGGCTTCTGTATAAATCACGCGAGGTTCTATGGGGAGAGGGGGTCCACTAAAAAGTCACAAAAAATCACGCTGGGGGGGGGGTATAAGTTTTCTACACAAAATGAGATAAATATCGACATTTACAAGTGCTTTACGGAGAAGGAAAACATCGGGAAGAAACCTGCATACACTTGCGAAGAAATTCAAAGGTGTACGTGAAGTCCCCAACTAGTTATGGAGTGAGATGGAAATTTTATGGCGTTTAAATACATTCTTATTACGGGATTTAATTACTTAAATGTGTAGTACACAGGAGACTAAATAGTTGCTTATTGTTGTTTCACTGCTTAAGGGGGTAGCCAAGAACCTCACCAAACATCACCAGGGGGAGAAAGGGGGTAAAACATAGCCGAAAGAACCTTGCATGATTTATGCATGAGCGCTTACAATATAACCTAATATATGTAGAGCCCCGAGGTCCAAAGAAAGGGTTTTCATGATGCGATTGGCGTTCCCCCTTCGTGGCTTTGATTATACGCTTTTTAGCTGATGAACCTGTGGGCTCTTGAATACCATGGTTTCGTAATTTCCTACTGGCAATGCTGCCATCATGTGCAAAAAAATCGGTGTTAACTGCATCCTACTCAATCCTAGCAATGTACAGAGGAATATTTTCATAAGTTACGAAACTTTTATAGAATATTCTCGGCAATTTAATTTTTTCCAGCAATCTTATCATGCCGAAACCGTTGTATTTACATGTCTTTTAAGGTATATTTTATGCCTAACTTACTCAATTTTGTTGAATGTTCCGCAACTTGTACATTTCTACTAAATCTTCCTGCCTACAATATGTCAAAATTTGTCCCATCAAATTCGTTTGTCTAATTAACATAGAGTTTAAAAATGATATCCTTCGAGTATGACACATGTAAGTAGGCAGGAGGCTGTGACCATAATTATATAACATGGACGTCTAACCCCAGCTCAAAAATGCCCCCAAAAGCAATTGTTCAATTGTGCCAAGATGGGGAGGACATAGCGCTTTTCTGAACACCGCGCATATTTTGACGCAACTTCTTTGACAAATGCTTATAGAATATAGCCAATCAAAACTTTGATGAACCAATCACAACTATTTTTAAATGGCGGTTTAAGTTTTTATAGGTTGATATTGACATTCATTACCGTGACGCATTGAAGAGGAGGTGACACTTGTCAACTAAAACTCAGGACCGTTTTTGAAAGGCGATTTTAATATGGCGTGCGGCTTCCATGTTTTATTTGTTCGTAGGCAGGAGGCTATAACTATAAAGGAATATATTTAATCTATCTTCATTGTCGTTATATAGTCGTTATCATTAATGCAATAAACAAAAACTTTAATTAGCAAAACCTTATAAAAATATTTGTATAAGTTTTGGTTAGAAATAGACTCCACATCATAAACTAACATACTAACTATAATATACGTCTATAATGATTATGTTTAAATCACCTTCTAAATGAAGATGCCCACTAAGTAACGAATTGTTGAATGATGTCAAACATTTAGTAATCTTAACGTGAATATAAGTATACTGTCGATACCTTTATCATCATCATATCAGCCGAAAGACGTTCACTTACGAACGTATGCCTCCCGCAAAGATTACCACAATGACCGGTCCTGTGCCGGCAGTGGGCGGGGCACATTGCGCGAAGAACCGATGGTCTTTGGGGCGGGAAGGTTCTCGAGTGGCGGCCGCTTACTGGAATGCGCAGCGTGGGTAGGCCCCCCAGAAGGTGGACTGATGACCTAATGAAGGTCGCAGGAGTCCGCTGGATGCGGGTCGGTACTTTAATCATCGATCTGGGGTTACTACGTAGTAGATCGCCTTCGCAAATTCGCCTTGCGCGCAGCGAGAACCACCGCGACCTACTACTACTCGTCGCGTTTGGCAGTACGGGTCAGCAGATTGGGACGGATTGCGTGAATTCTACGCTTCGTACCCTTGGAGGCAGCTCTGTTTCGCATCGGATGATCCTGACTCCTGTGCGACTAATGTCGCCGAGACGATACAGCTGGGAATGGACTGTTTCATTCCCAACTCACTAATCGCTACAGGAGCAAAGAAGCGACCTTGGTTTAACCGGCCCTGTAAAGAAGCTGCGGTTCAAAAGCAGGCTGCTTACAGGGCTTGGACCAAGGCCGTAACTGATAAGGGTCCGAACGTCTCTGATGCGAAACGCAGACTGAATGCTGCCTCGAGGTCCTGCAAAAGAGCTGTTGCCAGAGCAAAATGAGCGTTTGGCAGTACGGGTCAGCAGATTGGGACGGATTGCGTGAATTCTACGCTTCGTACCCTTGGAGGCAGCTCTGTTTTGCATCGGATGATCCTGACTCCTGTGCGACTAATGTCGCCGAGACGATACAGCTGGGAATGGACTGTTTCATTCCCAACTCACTAATCGCTACAGGAGCAAAGAAGCGACCTTGGTTTAACCGGCCCTGTAAAGAAGCTGCGGTTCAAAAGCAGGCTGCTTACAGGGCTTGGACCAAGGCCGTAACTGATAAGGATCCGAACGTCTCTGATGCGAAACGCAGACTGAATGCTGCCTCGAGGTCCTGCAAAAGAGCTGTTGCCAGAGCAAAATTTGATTTTGTCGGCAGATTTGGCGAGAAGCTTGCAGGCCACCCTTCCGGGAGTAGGGCCTTCTGGTCACTTGCCAAAGCGGCCGAGGGAAACTTTTGTCGGTCGTCCCTGCCACCACTGCGAAATGCTGACGGTAATCTGGTCCATAGTGCAAAAGAGAAAGCCGATCTTCTAGGTGCTCTTTTTGCCTCGAACTCGACTGTGAGCGATGACGGCAGCATTATACCGCCTACCATCCCGCGGTGCGCACACTCCATGCCAGAAATTCGCATCTCCCAGAAAGATGTTCGGCGGGAGTTGCTGTCGTTAAACGTTCACAAGTCGAGCGGGCCAGACGGCATACCTGCAGTGGTGCTTAAACGTTGTGCTCCTGAGTTGTGTCCTGCGTTAACGCGTCTCTTCGCTCTTTCCAGTATCAAACGGGAAGTTCCATCTTCGTGGAAGACGGCCCTTGTGCACCCTGTTCCAAAAAAGGGTGACAGATCGGATCCATCGAATTATAGGCCTATCGCTATCACCTCCCTTCTCTCTAAGGTCATGGAGCGTATAGTTAACGCTAAGCTCCTTGGTTACCTAGAAGAACACGATCTTATAAGCGACCGCCAGTATGGCTTTCGCCACGGTCGCTCTACCGGTGATCTTCTAGTGTACCTCACTCACCGCTGGGCATCAGCCATTGAGAGTCAAGGCGAGGCTTTGGCAGTCAGCCTAGATATAGCGAAGGCGTTCGATCGGGTCTGGCATAGGGGCCTTTTGTCGAAGTTGCCATCTTATGGACTGCCCGAGGGATTATGCAGATGGATTGCTAGCTTTTTGTCCGGCAGACGCATTCGTGCCGTAGTAGACGGTAGCTGCTCTGATAGCATGGACATAAACGCTGGCGTCCCGCAAGGCTCTGTGCTATCCCCAACGCTGTTCCTTCTGCATATCAATGACATGTTGTCTATCGGCGACCTCCATTGCTATGCGGATGACAGTACTGGGGATACTTTTTACACAGGCCGTGCTAATATCCCTCGCTCTGTGGTACTGGAAAGTCGCGGAAAACTTGTGTCTGACATCGAGAACACTTTATCCAGAGTCTCGTTATGGGGTCGGGATAACCTAGTCAGGTTCAACCCCACAAAGACACAAGTTTGCGCGTTTACCGCTAAAAAAACCCCATTTACTGTGGCTCCAAAGTTCCAAGACACAGCTCTTACCATGTCAGGGAGTATTGGGATCCTCGGAGTCGACATTTCCAACGACGTCCAATTCCGATGTCACCTAGAGGGAAAAGCTACGCTGGCATCCAAAAAGCTCGGGGTGCTCAATAAAGCGAGGGGATACTTTACTCCGGGGCAAAGACTTCTGTTATACATATAAGTCGCAAGTCAGACCCCATATGGAGTATTGCTGTCACCTCTGGCCAGGAGCACCTGTATACCAGCTTGCACCCTTTGACTCGGTTCAGAGACGAGCTGTCCGAATAGTCGACGATCCCAGACTCACAGGCGGTATTGAACCCTTAAGTCTAAGGAGAGACTTCGCCTCCTTATGTGTGTTCTATCGTCTGTACAATGGGTTGTGCTCTGAAGAACTGTTCGACATGATGCCAACGTCCACTTTTCATCATCGCACCGCTCGCCACCGACTGGGCGCTCATCCTCACACCTTGCAACCTAAATGGTCGCGCACCGTGCGGTTTCAGAGGAACTTCCTCCCGCGGACGGTCCGTCTGTGGAATGAGCTCCCTGCCGAGGTTTTCCCGTTGGACTACAGTATGGGGTTCTTCAAAAGAGGAGTGTACAAGTTCTTATTGGGTCGGCAACGCGCATGTGACACCCCTGGGGTTGCAAGCGCCCATAGGCTACGGTGACTGCTTTCCATCAGGCGGGCCGAATGCTAGTTTGCCACAGACGTGGTATAAAAAAAAAAAAAAAAAGATCAGTTTAGACCTTAACTGAATCACGATGTGTCAGTTCACGTGACCATAATAATGTGTAGAAATGGTCACGTGACTTTTCGTTCCAATCCGTCAGACGCCGTGGGCTCTTATGGCACTGGGTGCTTAGCCAAGTTGCCAATCGCTAGCGCTTCATCGTTAATCGCAGCTAACTGTCTTTGTCGCACTAATATGAAAGAGTGACAGAGAGGGAAAACTACGTTACGCTACTATATAAGCGCTAGCGATTGGCATCTTGGTTAAGCATACTGTTCTCACCGCGAGCTACTAAGCTATGAACTATCGGCTATAAACATGAACAAAAGATACGCACTCCCGTGTAAATAAAAGTGATACGACAATACTCGACGGGCGGTGATAGCTGATAGCCGGGCGAGTATCGCCGTGTCTCTCTTGTTCGTGTTTATAGCCGAGCCGATAGTTCATAGCTTAGTAGCTCGCGGTGAGACCAGTGCCTATAACACGAAAGATTTTGACCACGCATTTTTGATGTAAATACAAAAAAAATATTATATGAGTTTTGTAATTTTTGGAGATTTTTTTTATTATTTTTACTATTTTTTATTGTATTTTAACATAAAAAGTAATGTTTATACATAAAACTGGTATTTAAAATGAGGTCTTTTTTACAATATCCTCTTTTTTTAAGGTTTTGTTTCTCACTTTTGGACATCTATTAATGAGGTTAGTGTGACTATTCTCCATAATTAATGGCACCAACGCCGTTACAAACACCTTTTGTTGTTTAATTGGTAATAATTCTGAAACTAGGCGATATCCAGAAAAGTTTATAGGACATTATAGTTTCTAAATGTGGTCAGGAATACACTGTTAAAATTCAGTGTATGGGACTTTTCACAAAATTCTCCATACAAAACGCCAATTTCATAGGTAAAAACAATGACCTAATATTTTGAACGCTCCGAACGGTACGATATATCCTACGAACAAATAAAACATGGAAGCCGCACGCCATAATAAATTGCCTTTCAAAAACGGTCCTGAATTTTAGTTGACAAGTGTCACCCCCTCTTCAATGCATCACGGCAGTGAATTTGAATGTCAACCTATAAAAACTTAAACCGCCATTTAAAAATAGTTCAGTGGTCCAACAAAGTTTTGATCGGCTATATTCTATAAACATTTGTCAAAGATATTGCACCGAAATATGCGCGGTGTTTAGACAACCGGTATGTCCTGCCCATCTTGGCACAATTGAACAATTGTTTTGGGGGCATTTTTTATGGTCGCAGGATATATCCGATAGTGCCTGTACGCTTTTCGGAATAATTTTCGACCGAACCGGGTGGCCACTTCAGGAGCGGGTCTCGACGAATAGCCAGCTATGTAAGAGTTGATTGTAAAGCCATAAATCAATTCCTACACAACGGCTCTTGCGTGGAGACACAATCGACTGTCGACAAGAAAGAAGATTCACTCAAGAATGAAAACTTTCCATCGGCGAAAAGCAAGGATCCGATCGCTTCTCCATTATTCGGTTCTGGTTATACACCGTGAGCTGTTTAAACCCGACCAATTTTAACAATGTATTTCTGGATGCTTAGCCAAGTTGCCAATCGCTAGCGCTTAGTAGCGTATCGTAGTTTCCCTCTCTGTCACTCTTTCATATTAGTGCGACAAAGACAGTTAGCTGCCTTTAGCTTACGATTGACGATGAAGCGCCAACGATTGGCAACTTGTTTAAGCACCCTGATCACATTTAGAAACTATGACGTCATATAAACTTTTCTGGATATAGCCTAGTTTCAGAGTTATTACCAATTGAAAAAAAAATTGTAGTTGTTACTCGGAACAAAAAGTTTTTTTAACTGCTTGGTGACATTAGGGAGATTAGTCTCACTAACCTGAAAGTCAAAGTCAAAGTCAATTATTCCTCATTAATCAATGTCAATAAGTGAGAAATAAAACCTTTAAAAAATTTGGTATTTGTAAAAAACCGTTAACACTCATTTTAAGTGCCAGTTTTATGAATAACATTTACTTTTTACGTTAAAATACATTTAAAAAAATATAATTTGTTTTTTTTTTTGCAAAAAAAAATGCGTGATTAAAATCTTTCGGGTTATAACATGGTGTGTACAATGTGGAAATGAGTAACCCGACAAACTTGAACGTTGTATTTCTGACCACATATTGAGATTATGGGACATGAAGGGAAAGTACCTTAAATATCGTAGATAGAATATTCCGCTGAAAGAAGACTTTGTTATATTTAGAAAGATAATCAATTCAAGAGCATTAAAGCTTTAAAAAAAATCCAAAAAAATCTAGCTTTTTTTAGGTATCGAACTTACTTCAATACGAAACATTTTTTCCGTAATTTTATGATGTCATTCCAAAGAATGGATAAAAAATATTTTTTCTTAAGAAACATAGTATCTAAAACTAAAAGAATAAACCAAAATGTTAGATTCAAAAATCGAAAAAAATTGTACTTTGTTCGAAGCATGTAATTTTTCGAAAAACTTTGAATGCCGTTTTATTTGCCTTTAAAAATAACGTAAAGTCTCCTTTCAGCAAAATATCCTCTATAGAATATGTAAGGTAATTCCTCTTCATACCCCATAGTCATGACTGTCATAAGACGCCCTGTAGAGGCGTGTTCAGATATTTTTGAGCGCTCCGGACGCCTCGATATATCTGATGGCGACTGTACCTAATTACTTAATCCTTTCAGACGGGCAACTTCGATTAAGTCCTTGTTGACCACAGAAACTTAACGACTACAAAATAGATAGACGGCTGCTCTTGAAAGCGTTAAGTAAGTGGAACCAGTGGCTAAGCTTCTAATTTGAATGTTGCAATACAAATGCATTACTTACGAACTGCTTTACAAGCCACGGATTACTTTGGAGATGTCTTCATTGCTATAATTACGTAGGCGACAATTTATATTATACTTACACTAAGTTCTCTATAGATTCAGGTACCTGCGACCATACATAACATGGACGTCTAACGCCAGCTCAAAAATGCCCCCAAAAACAATTGTTCAATTGTGCCAAGATGGGCAGGACATAGCGCTTTTCTTCACACCGCGCATATTTCGGCGCAACATCTTTGACAAATGTTTATAGAATATAGCCAAACAAAACTTTGATGGTCCAATTACAACAATTTTGACACTTGTCAGCTAAAATTCAGACCCGTTTTTGAAAGGCGATTTAGTATGGCGTGCGGCTTCCATGTTTTATTTGTTCGTAGCGTTATTAAATACTAAACTAAATATACTTAAATTATAAATATTAGATGTCATATACCAAAGAAAAACGACCAAGATCACCTATGTCCGAGGTAGGGAACGAACCCACGTACTCAGCTTTCGCGGCTGATGCCTGTACTCCTCGGCCACTCGGTCTTAGCAACCACCGGTCAAATTTCTCGGGTATATGCAATCCCTTACAAGGCTAGGCGCCTTTGACCATTCTCTAAGGGCAAGCACTAACTACATGCCTGCACCTCCTATTAGAATACCTACTTTACAGTTTTCTAGAATAGCTAGAGAGAGATGGTGCTGCCATCTATTGAACATATTGTGAAAACACAAATCAAATTATTTCACCTCGGACATAGGTGATCTTGGTCGTTTTTCTTTGGTATATGACATCTAATATTTATAATTTATATAGTATTAAGTAGTGTGACTACTGGAGAAAAATTAAAAGTACAAATCAAAATATTTAGTTAATAAATAATTTGATTTGTGTTTTCACAATATGTTAAATATACTTACTAAGATTGTATAGAGGGCGTCTCATGACTATGGGACATGAGGGGAAAGTACCTTAAATATCCTAGAGAGGATATTTTGCTGAAACAAGACTTTAAGTTATTTTTAAAGGCAAATAAAACTGCATTCAAAGTTCTTCAAAAAAATACTTTTTAACGGATAGGATACGGTTTTTTTACGGAAATAATAATTGTCTATGTAAAGTTTTCCGATGGTATGAATATTATTTTTTTCCCCGTCGCCTTAAGGTTCAAGAAAATGCGGCGCTTTTATTATTATTTACTATAAATTGTTAATAATCTTTATTTCATAAATAATAATAATAATAATAAATAGTTTATTGAAACAGTGACAGTGAGACAATATGAACAAAATTATAGTAATTAAACACAGTTGAAGAGACGAATATCCAAATGAACCGATTATCGGTGACACCTGCACTAGGCAATGCCTGTCTCGCAGGATGGCACATTTAGAGATTGCCGGTTGTACAAAAAATTAAGCGCTAAAGAATTAACTTCTTAATTACATTGATTTATATGTATAATTTTAAGTTGAATACCTAATTATACAATTAGTAATAAACTATGAAAACTTTGCTTTTAATGTTCATACCAAGGCGTCAACTATTAATTGTATTTTAATTTAATTTACTCTACTTGGTCCTAATCCTAAACCTATACATGGGCAAAAAGGCGTAATTTAAGCAAGTGAGGTGACATTTGTGCAGTTTTATGAATGAATAGAGCCTAAGTAATGCGCTCGCCGTATAGTCATCATCATCATCCCTATTGCACAGCTGCGAGTTGCTGTCAAACACAAGATGTGCTTGGGGTAGATTTGGGCAAAAAGTAATACATACAAATACTTACTTCTGTATTTAATTTTTTACCCAACTTTGGCTTAAGGAGAGGGAGACAGAATTGTTTGGGATGAGCTACGTATAATCGCAAGATAGAAGATCGAATATGTCTGTACGAGTGTTTAAACTCTGAATACATTAATAGCCTTTCGCGATACTTAAATGTTTTCACTGTTTAAGCATAATATACGACATAATCTACGGTGACCACTTCGAATAAAAATCAAACATGAAGATTAATTAATTATTTTGTGGCTTTCTTTTTTTTATTATTTTGCTATAATTCAACAGGAGATGTTTACGTCAAAAAGTGCCCAAGTGCGTATGGCATGCATTTTCAATATATTCGTATAATTTATCATTAACACAACAAAAAAAAATACGTTTGTTATGTGGCACCCTTAAATATCTGATTCTGTTTTTTAGAATCTGTTATAGCGGCAACATAAATAAGTACAGTCAAGTGCATTAATATATAGACACATTTGTAAGGGATCAGTATGGAGAAGTGTATATATATTAATGCCCTTGACAGACGGACAGACATATTATGACCCCGTTTTACCGTTTGGATACGGAACCCTAACACTTTCTCCTCTGTTCAGGGTTAGGACTCTTGATTAACATTCGTTCTTGCACATACATTTTAAAGATCTGTATAGATATTGTTTAGGAAGGGTGAAATAGGTTTGCCGGGTAGAGTTACACAGCGGTTGCAACGTTCATTGTAGCTTTGAACAATCTGTTTAGGGGACCAATGTCACAGGAGGATGTGCATTGGATTTTTCAAGCGGAAGGATAGTTCTACTTGAGAGAATTATTCTAAAGTATCATTCATTGTCAGATTGAACTGTACATTGAATACCTACCTAAAGCAGAAGGAAAGCTTTACCCTGTTGATCATTCAGAGAGAACGACTGTATCAATACAAAAAGTGCTTAGTTTCTCGGTTGAAGAATTTGTCAAATAGCTTATTCATATTCATATTCATATTCATTTATTCCATTGTTATCATGTTCATCAGTACATAATATGGTATTACATTTACAATAGTCTTAGTCGGTACATGATACCCTGTTAGGGTGTACAATATTGGATATTAAGGTTAATGTCATGATTACAATAGTGGGATGTCAAATATATGATTAAATTAAATTAAATAAACGATAGTAATTGCATACACGTTCTACGAAATGTCAAATAATTCAATTCAAAATATACAAGTTATTAATAAGTCAGTTATAAATATTTTAATAATTGCTATCTAATAATGCATCATTAAGAAATTCGTCTATGGAGTAATAAAATTTGTCAACAAGCATTCTTTTTAATTTATTTTTAAACAATTTGGGGTCAATTTCTGATTTTATTGATTCAGGGATTTTAAACATTACATTTACACATTGATAAAAAGGACCCCTTCTAACTATATCGAGCTTCGTTGGCGGTAAGACTTTTATATTTTTCCGTCTGCGATCAGGTCGAAATACTTCTGTCCCTTCAAACAAATGAGGGTGGTTTCTGACAAAAAGGGCCGCCTCCAAAATATACATACAGGGTAGTGTCAAGATTCTTAGCTTAATAAAGTGTTGTCTGGTGCTATTCGGTCGACGTGTATTAGTCAGAATACGGATACAGTCCTTTTGTTTGAAGAACAGTTGGTCAGCATCAGTGCTTGCACCCCACAGGATTATACCATAGCTTAGCCAAGAGTGCGCATAGGCATAATAGGCCGACAAAGCGCATTCTAGGTTAGTGCTTGTTTTCAGGATACTAAGTGCATATAAAAACGACGCCATTTTTGATTTCATATTTTGTATGTGTGCCTTCCAGTTTATACCCGAAAATCTTAGCTAGCCTTAGGCACTGGTCTCACCGCGAGAGCTACTAAGCTGTGAACTATCGGCTATAAACACGAACAAAAGATACACACTCCCATATAAATAAAAGAGACACGGCGATACTCACCCAGCTATTAGCTCTATCACCGCCGGGCAAGTATCACCGAGTCTCTTTTCATTACACGGGAGTGCGTATCTTTTGTTCGTATTTATAGCCGATACTTAATAGCTTAGTAACTCGCGGTGAGACCAGTGCCTTAGAATTTTGAGTCTTATTGAAATATGAATATAAAGTGATGAATACTTGATGCTTCTTTTCATCTATTCCTTATATTCTTTCTGTTCAGGTTCTGAAGCATTGTAAAGCCTTAAAATTATAATCCTAATATCTGTTTTACGAGCAGTATCAATAAGGATAAGAGGCACCAGAAGGCATATCAGAGCCTTCGAATGCGAGGAGGAATCCTATACTAAACATCTTCGAATCCGTCCATATACAACGTGTTTTACCGTTTGGACGTTTATGGCAGGTGTCCGGACCTCTTTTCTATAGTTCGATCTCTGATCCATCCATCCTCCATCACCATAGCCCATTAGTCTTTTCCATTCCTTCTCAATAGTCTCTATACGCCTGCTGGGGCCGGTTTACGGATATGTATTTGTGCCCGTGAATGGGTTGCAGCAGGTGTACAACACAGCAAATTTCTCCAAAGGGCCTCTACGTGTTGGATCTGTATCCCCGCGCAAGCCTATCAAAAAACCGGCATTTGTAAGCCCGTGATCCTCAAGGAGATAATAATATATAGAGGAATATTCCAGGGTGACAGTCTGAGTCCCTTATGGTTTTGCCTAGCTCTGAATCCCCTCAGCACCTTGCTGAAGAATTCAGGACTAGGTTGCCGGCTTCGGAGAGAGGGTGAAGTCATTTCTCACCTTCTGTATATGGATGATCTCAAATTATTTGCGCCAAATAGCCAAGACTTGTTGGAACTACTGTGAACCACAGAAGTTTTCAGTAGTGCCATCAATATGGAGTTTGGTGTCGATAAGTGTGCGGTTATGCATGTGCAGCGGGGGAAAGTAGTAAATTCAACAAATTTACAGCTTTCTGAGATAATGTCGTTCAGATCTATCTCGGAAGCAGAAACCTATAAATACCTTGGTATGTCACAGTCTTTGGGTATTGAAGATATGGGAATTAGACAGGCGGTGAAGGAGCGCTTTTTCAGCCGGCTCACAAAAGTACTTAACAGTCTTTTGTCAGGAGGCAACAAAGTGCGCGCCTTCAACGCCTGGGTATTACCCATACTCACATACTCCTTTGGCATACTAAGGTGGACTCAGACCGAGCTGGACGCCCTGGATCGAAGGGTCCGTACACTGCTGACCACACATCGAATGCTACACCCGCGCTCATCAATTATGAGATTGTACATCCCGCGGAGGTGTGGGGGCCGCGGCTTCTTAAATGCCAAAAACCTCCACAAACACGAGGTGTACAATCTTAGAAACTATTTTCTTAACAATGAGTGCGGGATGCATCGTGATGTGGTGGCAGTAGACCGGAACTTCACGCCGCTCTCCTTGGCAACAGAGAACTGGCGCAAACCTGTGGTACTAAGCACCGAGGACCGCAAGGCGGTATGGGAGAGCAAGGAGCTACACGGGCGGTTCTACAAGACCCTCACGGGACCTGACGTAGATCTGCTCGCGTCGGTGAACTGGCTACGATTCGGGGACCTCTTCGGAGAAACCGAGGGTTTTGCCTGTGCAATTGCTGACGAGGTTATCATGACGAATAACTACCGGAAATATATCCTGAAGGACGGTACGGTCGACATTTGTCGGGCATGCCGCCGTCCCGGTGAGTCACTCAGGCATATTATTTCCGGTTGTTCTCAGATTGCTAACACCGAGTACTTGCACAGACATAACCTCGTAGCCAGCATTATACACCAGCAGCTTGCTCTTCAATATGACCTTGTTGACGTCGAAGTGCCATACTACAAGTATACAACTGCACCAGTTCTCGAAAATGGTCGTGCCACGCCCTATTGGGATCGACCTATCATCACGGACAGGACTATTGTAGCCAATAAGCCTGATATCGTGCTGGTAGATCGATCGCAGCGCCGGACTGTGCTCGTCGACGTCACCATCCCCCATGATGAGAATCTCGTGAAGGCCGAGAAGAACAAGTCCAGTAAGTACCTAGACTTGGCCCACGAGATAACCGCCATGTGGGATGTTGACTCGACGATCATAATCCCAATAGTCGTTACAGCGAACGGTTTAATAGCGAAGAGTCTCGACCAACATCTTAAGAGTCTCTCGCTAGATGGCTGGATCAAGGGTCAGATGCAGAAGGCGGTAATCCTGGATACGGCGCGGATAGTCCGTCGGTTCCTCTCTCTGCGGCCTTAACCACCGGCAGCTTGGGCCCGCCCCGTTGCCGGCGGCACCCTAGGTTAGGTTTTTTATAATGTGTTTATGTGTTTTGTATTGTTTTTGTATGTTTTATTGTATTTTACTTTTATAGACATTTTTATAAAAAACCTAACTTAAGAGAATCGAGAAATAAAGGAGATAATAATAATAATAATAAGAGGGCAGCTTGTGGCGAGCTGTTGGGGAGTAACGACCCCACGGACCCGAGTGCTCCCGAGAGTCGGTCAGGGTCCCCGCCTCCGGCGTGTCTTCGTCGGTCGGAGTGGAACCCCAAGGGGACCTGTAGGACTCTCAGCTCTGGCTTGCCTTAACTGGCCGTCCAGAGAGGAGTCGTAAGAGCTATATGCTCCAGGGGTGGAAGTGTAAATTTGCGTAAGTCGCGAGTTGGTGCAGCGGCCGTCAAGCCACTGCGCAGAAAGCGGTGTACACCTCTCTACACTCCTGAGCCGCCTACACCGGTGTTGCCCCTGGCTGTCTCTTGTGACGGCATTTACGGGGGCCCATCTAGTCGGCGGCGAGTCACCGCCTGCCTCGATAGCAAAGAGAAATCATTGTTATGGCAGGTGTCCGGACCTCTTTTCTATAGTTCCATCTCTTATCCATCCAACCTTCATCACCATAACCCACTAGTCTTTTCCATATAATCTCCAATAGTCTCTATATGCCTGCTGAGACCGGTTCACGGATATCTATTTTTGTGCCCGTGAATGGGTTACAGCAGGTGTAAAACACAGGAAATTTCTCCAAAGGGCCTCTACGCGTTGGATCTGTATCCCCGCGCAAGCCTATCAAAAGACCGGGATTTATAGGCCCGTGATCAAAGAGAGATACAAATAATAATAAATATTTGCTCCATTATAAATATCCATTTATAATGGGTCCAAGAATTTAGCTTGCTTCGTATTAAACTTTAATACGAAGCAAGCTAAATTCTAATTAAAGGATCTCTTAGGTTATTTGGTTCACAACATAGCGTCTTACCTCTAGTTAGACTAGACGATCGCTGGCCAATTTATCATCATTCATCAGGTTATTCAAGTTTACATTATAGTACAAAAAGGCGAAATTGATTATACTGAGGGATGTAACAAACTTTGGAATTTATTTATTTATTTATTTGACGTAGGTAAGAAAACTGCTAGGCTCAAGTGGGACTCGGCTGGCCACGTCTGCCGCATGCCGCATGCATCCGGATAGGTGGGCGAGCGTAGCTATCAAGTGGATGCCGCAAAATGGACCCAGACGAGGCAGACCCAGACGGAGATGGCGGGACGACCTGGATGCCTTTCTGAACAACTGGCCGGAGGAAGCACACACTCGGGAGTCGTGATTTGAGGGGAGAGGCCTTTGCCCAGCAGTGGGACACAAAGATAGGCTGTATAAAAAAAAATACTTCACTTACAATAGTGGCCCAAATAGTGCTAGAATATGGGTAAAACGGGTTACTCACGTAATTTAAGTCGATAATTGCTCGACATGCTTCGATTCATTTAAAGGATCGCTTTTCGACAAAAGTGACAATGAGGGTAGTTTTCCGCGGCCAGCACCCGCTCTAGCCGAGCGGAAGCCCGCAGTACACGTCAATTTACAAGATATTGCTGACATTATAATTACGATACAATTTATTGTTTGAATATACATATAGACAATAATGTAGCTAATTATGTATAGTTGTCATGTTAAAAGTTAAGTACCGGTTAGCACGTAAGGTTTAGCTGTTAGTGTTGACTGTATAAATAAATAAACAAATAAACAAATAAACAAAATTATTACGTCGGGCTTTGGTGGCGGATACTCCATGATGAGGATCCTCTAAATGGATCGAAACATGTCGAGCGATTATAGACTTAAATTACATGAGTAACCCGTTTGATAAACATTTAAATATGTTTGAGTCTCACGTTAATTATAATACCCATGTATTTCTTTCACAAGCAAACCATTGTTTACATTGAAAGCACCTACTTTTAACGGCGACTAAATTCACAGTGTTTATTTTTACATTATTTCAAATCGATGTAAACTACATACCTACAATATGACCAGACACTTTTCTGATACGCGGTATGACCATTTTTAGGGTTCCGTAGCCAAAATGGCAAAAACGGAAC
The DNA here is from genome assembly GCA_025490895.1 of Thaumatotibia leucotreta. Taxonomy (NCBI): domain Eukaryota; kingdom Metazoa; phylum Arthropoda; class Insecta; order Lepidoptera; family Tortricidae; genus Thaumatotibia; species Thaumatotibia leucotreta. Next base: position 24,516 of record JALPQI010002659.1, read on the forward strand.
CCTTATAGATTCGTCATGTCCGTCTGTCCGTCTGTCCGTCTGTCCGTCTGTCACAGCCAATTTACTAGGAAACTATAAATGCTACAGTAACGAAATTTGGTAAGGATATGTGTTGTATGAACCGCTACAGGAATGTGATACTAAATTGTAAAAAAAACCATTGGGGTGGGGGCCCTCCATACATGTAACTGAGGGATAGAATTTTTTTTTAGTTGTATATAAGCGTGTGGGGTATTAATAGAAAGGTCTTTGAAAATGACATGAAGGTTTATACATTACATTTTTATTTAAGCAAATCGTTTTCGAGATATCAGGTCTCAAAGTCTGAAAAATGTGTCCCCCCCCCCTCTATTTTTTAAACTACGCGATATAAAATTCTGAAAAAAATATATGTTATGCACATTAATAAACTCTATCAACGATTTTTGGTTTGATAAAATTATCTCCTATAGTTTTTGAGGTAGGTTGATTTAACTGTATTTTTTGAATAATAAATTGATAATGGTACGGAACCCTTTGCGCGCGAGTCCGACTCGCACTTGGCCGGTTTTTTTTATAATTTTTATATAGAATAATTCTTGCAAGAGATAGAATATTGCTAGATTGACCAACGACAACCATACCGGGACCGTTTACGTAAAACAATTTTGTATGGCGTGCTGCTTCCATGTTTTATATGTTCATAGTTTCGATTGAAAACAATTTGTACGTAATTTAGTTAAACAAAAATCACGATCACGTCAATTGTGTTACTAAGGTTGGTCAAATAAATAAAATAAAATAAAATAAAAAATACAAATGTGGTATAACTGTACAACTTTCCATTCCAGTTTTATAATACAGTTTTATATTCCGTCCAAATTTACAGAAAATTTTAAATTTTCGCCCTTTTTCAGTGCCATAAGTTGTTTTAACACAAAAATTATGATATTTAATTCTGTTTTCATTAAAGGTCTTTAATTATGTAAAAACATTTTCTCAAACATGCAATGAAATATTGTCTTTATGTTCCTTAAAATAAACTCGGAAGTATCGCTTTTAGGGCGCAGTAACTCACTGGGATGGAAATGGATTTTCGTAACACTTTTAGCCTAGGCCTGCAAAGTAACTTTTTTTTTTATTACGACAAATTAGACATTTTTTTGTATTTCTATGTATGTTTGAGAAAAGCACTATACATGCCTCGGCGTGAAAACGAATTCCCGATCTCGTTACCTATAGCCCACCTAAGGAAGACCAAAAGTTGCCTATCGGGAGAAATAACTCGTGTATAAGCGAATTTTGGCATAGTTGTAGGGAATGGTGTTTTAAACCACGTACTAAAAGTAATGGTGGATAGGGGTGGAGCTAACGGGGGGAGGGGGGTGTAAAAGTCCTTATTTTTAATTTTTCGTAAATAACTCGTAAACCGTGGCTTGTAGCAAAATACGTTCTAGTACATAAGTAATCTACATAAAATTCTCTACGAAAAAGATATACGCATGTTTCCTCGGGGATCAATGTGTCATGAGATAAGAAAGCAAGAAGACACTAAAGAAATAAACACATTTGTTTAAGTAGGTATGGCACATACAGAATTAACAACGAGTATTCCAAAAGATTTTAATGCTCGATTCCTGACCATATTTAGAGTCTTTAATGTGATACAAAATTTCCTGGATTCGGCTTGGTTTCAGAGATAATCAACCTTTTTTTTTCGAAATAAGTTTTTCGACGTAGCTCGTCATAAAACTTCTTTTTAATTACAATTCTACCACAACGTGTTTTAATATTACCACACTTTTTGCCTGGCAATCAAAAAATGGGAATAAAATTGACGAAATAACCTGTGCCTAAAAAAATTATTAAAATAAATAATTTTAACAAATTATTGTTGTGATAAAAAGTACTGGAAATGTTAAAAAGTCTAAAAAAAAGAGAAAAAAAATTTTTTTTTGGTGGTATTTGACATTAGGTCTCATAATCATTTTTGTTTATTTTGATATCTAGAATGCATACTTAAAATCTTTTGGAATGCTCGTGCCCGGGCGCGCCCTGTATACTTATTTGTAAAAATAAAATTCCTAATTATCTTCTATGCTATAATATTCTCATAATCATCGTCAAAAGATTTTAAGTATGCATTCTAGACATCAAAACAAACAAAAATTATTATGAGACCTAATGTCAAATACCACCAAAAAAAAAATTTTTTTCTCTTTTTTTTTAGACTTTTTGCATACTTTTAACAGTTCCAGTACTTTTTATCATAACAACAATTTGTTAAAATTATTTGTTTTAATATTTTTTTTAGGGACAGGTTATTGCGTCAAGTTTATTCCCATTTTTTAATTGCCAGGCAAAAAGTGTGGTAATATTAAAACACATTGTGGTAGCATTGTAATCAAAAAGAAGTTTTATGACGAGTTACGTCGAAAAACTTATTTCAAAAAAAAGGTTGATTATCTCTGAAACCAAGCCGAATCCATGAAATTTTATATAACATTAAAGACTCTAAATATGGTCAGGAATTGAGCATTAAAATCTTTTGGAATTGTCGCGAGCATTCTGTATGTGCCATACCTACTTAAACAACTGTGTTTATTTCTTTAGTGTCCGTCTTCTTGCTTTCTTATCTCATGACACATTGATCCCAGAGGAAATATACTTAGATTTTTTTTGTAGAGAATTTTATGTAGATTACTTATGTACTAGAACGTTTTTTGCTATAAGCCACGGTTTAAGAGTTATTTACGAAACATTAAAAATAAGGACCTTTACACCCCTCTCCCCCCGTTAGCTCCACCCCTAACCACCAGTACTTTTAGTATGTGGTTTAAAACACCATTCCCTACAACTATGCCAAAATTCGCTTATACACGAGTTTTTTCCTCTGAGTTTCCTTCGTTTGCTGTACTACTATCCGGCCTCGCTCGCATGCTCTCTCGGCCGTATACATATACCAACTTGGCCAGAAATCCTCATTTTTCCGGCCTCTGATGTAATGTACTATTGAAATCTACCCCTAATAGAGACCTGTAGCCGTACCATGGCTATTCAAGTATCGATTACGTTAGGTTTTACCCGATACATAAAGCACGCCATCGCTCGCTCCTGCGACCATATACCTATAACATGGACGTCTAACGACAGTCCAAAAATACTCTCAAAAACAATTGTTCAATTGTGCCAAGATGGGCAGGACATAGCGCTTTTCTTAACACCGCGCATATGTCGGCGCAACATCTTTGACAAATGTTTAGAATGTAGTCAAAACTTTGATGGACCAATGACAACTATTTTTACATGGCGGTTTAAGTTTTTATAAGTTGATATTGAAATTCCAGTGATGCATTGAAGAGGTGACACTTGACAACTGAAATTCCAGACTGTTTTTGAAAGGCTTAGTATGGCGTGCGGCTTCCATGTTCTATTTGTTCGTAAGCTCGCTCTAATAAATAAGGGCTTGTCCATTAATCACGTCATCCTGTATAGGGGAAGGGGGAAGTCAAGAAAAAATCACCAATTATCGCCATAGGGGAGGGGGGCATCGGGACAAATCACGTGTAATTTATTGTTACTCTCTGCTGAACAGCAATAGCTAGTAAAAAAAATAAAATAATGTGTACTTATTTTTAACTGAGTTTGAAAACTTCGCGGACATTTACCTCGTAGTTAGCAAAAACATTTTTTTCCATTAATTGGTATTAAGTTGTCAATAAATTACACGTCATATTGGCTGGGGGTCCTAAAAATGTCACCAAATATCACCATGGGGGGGTCTAAAAAAGGCCAAAATCGTACGTGATTAATGGACAAGCCCTAAGTGCGAGCGATTGCTCAGATATTTTTAATTATCACCCAAGAGTGCGATTTTTGAATTTCACCGATGATATTGAGATCACTGGTGACTAAAATTATCACCTGTAATTTGATGTCACTGTTTCCCAAATGCCGTATTTTTTTTAATCTCACACGATTTTAATCAACAAGCAGAAAGTACACAATCAGTCATAGACAATTATCCTGTTACGTTCCTTTTTATGCAGATGTAATAGTGTTGCCCTTAGTTTCGGTTTTTATTTTTTGTTTATAACTCATATTAGGTTCTGTCAAAGCGGTCGACCGTCAAACGAAGTGTCAATGTCATTTGAAAAGAAAACTAAAGTTTTGAAAGATAGCAGATGTGACTAAGCCAACTGTCAAAAATAGTCACACGAGTCGAGTGGGTGGGGGCACTCGTAAAGCGATATCATAGGTATGACAATTCTAGTCACCGATGATATTTCAAAAATACAAACTCAAGGGAAATCACTTGTTTTCGGTGCGTATAAGTCACTGATGAAATTCAAAAATCGCACCCCGGTCGCTCAGATATATCTCTATACAGCGTGGGTATTTGATACGGGCGAATAATTAATCCAGCTATAATATCTGATCCTACGAGTCGTATAAGATAACCATTTCGTTAAATTTTGTTGTTGATTAGGTGTAATGATTTTTCTAAAGTGCAACCCAGCAGCAATGTATGCCGGCCAACTGACATGAGACTCGTATGACGTTTAGATACTTATGTCTACTTTAAGTAATGTGGCTACCAGTGGATGCAATACATTGCGGGCTCAATTATTTTGTATGAAAAAAAAAATACCTTAATTTCTAAAATAAATTTATGTAAATAGGTTCCCTAGGTCCGATAGTAATCGCCACTAAAATATTCGCCCGTATCAAATACACACGCTGTAGATACTAGACTAGGCTGTACACATTGTGGCTTTGACGGTCCATGTGTGGTCAGATGGATGGAGAATGGGAATGCTGACAAAGCAACGATTGAAGCTTTGCGGATAATCGGCAATGCCTATTCGTCGAAATGGGTAAACAAGCTGTATAAATACATTCATTTTTAAGGCGCTCTTGTAAGGTGTATAATAATTCACTCAATGATATTGACATCTTCGCTAATAGTTTACAAATGTTTAAAATTAACATTCGGAAATTACTATTTTAAGGAGCTAACTAACAATTTTTGTTCACTGGACTAGTTCACTAGTGTACAGTTTGTTTTGTATACCTATTAAGCTTGACTATTTCACAACTTATCTTTATATTGTTACAAAGTATTATAGGGAACTTTAGGCCTGTATTTCATATTAATTAATGGGTGTATTTTTTTTTTATATGGCTGTTTGTTTTTCTAAAAAAAATAAAAAATAAAAATAATAATAAATAGTTCCAAAAGTTGAGTTCACACACAACAACGCGTGTGATATAAACACAAGGGAGTTTGAAATTAGCAAGGAATTAAGAATTTTCATAGCGAAAATCTAACGGTCAGAGGGATTGATCAAACTATTTTATAGACTTATCGATGTTAAGGAATAATCCATTATCAACTAAAAGATCTTAGATAAGAGATTGACGTTAGTTATAAAAGAAGTCAAATGCTATAATAGTACACTACGACACAAATGCGAAAAACATGAAATTCGAAACGAGTGGCGATGTTTTAAAACACGACCGAAGGAAGTGTTTTCGTAGATGATTTCGTGTGATTTCGTAGAGTGGGGGATAGAACAGCGAATGCTCGTTTGGTCTGCATGCACCTTTAGATTTTCGCTATGAAAATTCGGCTCCTTGGAAATTAGTGTTATTTTTTTGTACTTACAGCAAATCTCATAGCCTCTGTAACAATGACGGAAGTCAGTGTTTTTTTGTTATGCGTTAAATTAGACTGTTTATTTGGGACATTAATATAAACTGCAGTATATGGTCTAAGTATTATAAATTTCGAAAAAAAATCTTTTTCTTATTCATACCTAATAAATGAAACAGTAATCGCGAGAGAACCTGATTTTAAACATAAAAGTTATTCTCAGGTGACTGAAGGCACATGCCAAAATAAGTAACATTTAGAGCTTCATTTAACTTTTTTTAATAACTCAATAACAATAAAAGTCAAGTCACCTGTTTCATAGAGAAATCCTAAATAAGCTTTCCTCAAGTTTGACGGAAAACAAAAGAACACGGGGTGTTCTATTGTTTCTAAAGAACACCCCGTACTGTTGATATTTTTAAGGTAGGGCTACCGTAAACCAGGATCGATATGTAGCCTCTCTCTCGCACTTGTTAATTCGCACTTAAGTGTGACAGGGAGGCAACTCGTCAATCGCGGTTCGCGGTAGGCTTTCAGTGCTCGACGCACTAATATTCGACATGGCACTTTATCAAAGTTATAAAGCTTAAATTCGAACAATTAAGGTTTTGCTTTGAGGCTCTTTAATGTCCTGGCCACGACATCGGTCTAAGGCGAGCGGCTTAGCGGAAAACGTATGGTGCTCCCTCTCGTACCCATATCGGCACCCCGCTCCAACTCATGGATTCGCTCGCCGCTGGTCGCCTTAGACCAATGTCGTGGCCGGGCCGTAAGGCGACCAGCGGTGAGCGAATCCATGAGTTGGAGCGGGATGCCGATATGTGTACGAGAGGGAGCACCATACGTTTTCCGCTAAGCCGGTCGCCTTAGAACGATGTCGTGGCCGCGGCGTAAACAAATTTCAAAGAGACTCAAAGTTACCACAGGTGACCCAAGAGCTGGCAGCTACCTCGCTCAACAGATCAGCCTCGCGATCCAGCGGGGTAATGCTGCCAGCATCATTGGTACCATGCCGCGGGGCCCTTTTTAGATTTAGATTTAGTTTAGTATATACTAGCGACCCGCCCCGGCTTCGCACGGGTACTATACCTACATAAAAACCTTCCTCTTGAATTACTCTACCTATTAAAAAAATGTCATCAAAATCCGTTGCGTAGTTTTAAAGATTTAAGCGTACAAAGGGACATAGGGACAGAAAAAGTGACTTTATTTTATACTGTGTAGTGTTTTATTTATAGTGTAGTTTTATAATATTAGAGTTTTAATTTTATATATTTTTGTCGCTTATAAATAAACTCTATGTTAACATTAAGGTTTGTCGATATCTGTAGAATGACACATTGACATAAGGTGGCCATGTCGAAATCTAGATTATTTAATAATTAATAATGTTGTGAATCTATATTTCAACTAGTTTTAAATATTAGATGTCATATAGCGAAGAAAAATACCAAAGTATACCAACGTCGGAGGCGGGATTAGAATTAGAACCCACGTCCTCAGCTTTCGCGGCTATCTATACACCGTGTTTTTTTTTAATTTCGTTAAATTTAACACACTGCTTGGTACGTTAATTGCATCAGCTACTGGTACATAGCTTTTAGTCGAGATCGAAAATTTTTTTTTTCGTTTTCATACATAATAAATGTAATGATAAGTGTGAGAGAACCTCAAGAATAACACAAAAGTTAATTTTAGGTCACTGACATGTCAAAATACGTAGCATTAGGATGTAATAACGGTTGCAATAGTCTTGTTCAGTCATTAAACTTATGTTTTTAATAACTCAAAAACAGTACGAGTTAAGATACTAGTTTCTTAGAGAAATTGATTATTTTTGACCTACATAAGCTTCACTTTAATTAAACGGAAATCAATAAAAACACGGTGTATAACATAATTATGACATCTAATATTTAAATTTATACATAGTAGATGAGTGTTACCATTTTAAAACCATAAAAATATTTAATGAACAATTTGAGTAGCTTAACAAAAATGACAAATATTTTTGATCAAATAGTATGGTGGAAGTACTAGTATTCTACGCTGTACCAATACTCGTCATCATAGCTTGAGTTGCCATCGATAAGATATAATCAACTATTAGAGCATTTAAGCGATGATAAATGTATGTATCTTTCATGCCTCATATCCAAACTTTGAAATAATTACCTTATACCTAAATAATTTGAAAATTTTATGACAGGTTGTCATTCATTAGGACTGAGTTATAATATTTTCAATGTGCCAATATGTGACATTCAAACTTGTACTAAGGTGACGTCTTTTGGGACTGCCAGCAAAATTGCCTGACACTTACTCATACAATGGAGTTGACTAAGAAAATTTGCAATTTTGAGAAAATTTGGTATTGTCACCCTATAAAATAAATACTATTTAACAAAACTTACAAAGTTTACAAACTCCTCTCCCAAAACACATGACAATACATTATGTAGGTTTATATAATTATGAGCAAAATATCGTGAATCAAATAAATATTTTCCGTTGACATTTTACGTATCGGTACTTCCACCTTACTTTTTAAAAATCCAACAAATGATAAGACAACAATAATTCACCCATTTGTTATTATTTACAGATTAAAATAATTCTGTATATTTTTAACGAACTGTAATTTGTCTCATACATACAGTGTGTAAGTCTAATACGGGCGAAGCTCTTAACGGGTGTTAGTTTACGACATAATAAGTACATTCAAATAACTTTTACTTAAAATTAGAGCAACAAAATTTTTCATACAAAATAATTCGGCGCGCAATGTAGAGCAACATACGCGAGTTAAGCACTCGTTGTCATCTAATTTCAAAAACAGATGACATAACTGCTATATCAACAATAACAAATGTTCGTACCTACATTGCTGCTCCGATAATCTTAAAAAAAATCTGTGGGGTCGAAATTAAGAGTAACTTTAAAATAACCTTGTAATCCATGATTACACTAATGAATCCCGTGCCTGGTTTAATTGATCGCCCGTATTAGATTTACACACTGTATATGTATAAACAATAAATAAATAATAGTTTGTAGACTTCGTTTGACCCATTCCAATACTGTTATAAGTATTACGTATTGACAATGACACAAACGAATTTTTCAAGCTATGACATAACAACAACGAGAACCAAGAACCAACAACAAGAACAACAAGGCATTGTTCAAGAACAGTATAAAGCTCTTCAAAGTCACTTGTCCTATAAAAAGTGCCTTTACAGAGCTTTACGCTGTACTTCAATACAAGCTTCATGGCACCAGGATCCTACTCTTCTAGTTAATTTCTGCTACTACGTATATAAGGTAATTTCAGGTATATTCTGCTACTTGGGCCATTTTTTTTTCTGACCGATTCTTCACGGGTTGTTGGTGTAGGGTTTAACTGCAAGTCGTTTTAAATTTATATGTAACTAAGACCATTCATAAGAGTTTATTGCTATCCCAATTTGAATAAAGAATCATTTGAATTTGACTTTCAAAGGTGCCGAATCTCATTTTTTGTAACAGGTATTTTTTTTACCTGATTCCTACTCGGCTTGAGCTCTTTGGATCCTAATAGGAGAAGTTTTTTGTCCCTCTACGAACAAATAAAACATGGAAGCCGCATGCCATACTAAATTGCCTGTCAAAAACGGTCTTGAAATGTAGCTGACGGTGATATTGATTACCGTGATGCACTGAGGAGGAGGTGCCTCTTCAATGCATCACGGTAATGAATATCAACCTATAAAAACTTAAACCACCATTTAAAAAAAGTTTCGATTGGCTATATTCTATAAACATTTGTCAAAGATGTTGCGCGGGTTGCGCTGCGCCGAAATATGCGCGGTGTTAAGAAAAGCGCTAGGTATTTTCCTGCCCATCTTGGTACAATTGAACAATTGTTTTTGGGGGCATTTTTGAGCTGGCCTTAGACGTCCATGCGTTGTAGGGGAGACCTAGGAGAGTTGACACAAATTTTACTTATCCACGCATAACTTCTTTGTTATACAAGCTATAAGGACGTAACCATCATCGACGTATTCATTATCATTTTCATTCTCACTATTGAATTCCTTTTTATGTTTTTACCAGTCGTTTTATTATGCTTGATAGATTTATTTTTTCGATTGTCTTTGTTTGCTTTGATTAATCTCATAATGGTTTCTTGACGTTTCTTAGAAGCCAACGCTTCTATTGCTTTAGGCACTCTGAAATACCAAATAAATATTTAGTCTATAAATTAACATCAAGGAGAGTTGCAACAAAGGAGGTTAGTTGAAACAAGCTGTTTCAACTTACCTTCCCTTCAAAATTAACGGCTTTTTTTGTATCTTAGCGATTATTACTTACAAGCGGTTCTCGTTTGAAAATAAACATGTATGTAAATAGACGTTACAAATGATGTATACAAAGGGCATAATTCTTAACATAACACGTAAATAACGGGCATTGAAAAAATGGGTAAAAACTTACTTTTCGCACAATTTTGAACACAGACGCTATAACTCCGCAACCGTTCGGCCGGCGGCCATGGCGTGTACTGAAGAGTAGGTGGGAGGGTGAAAAGAGATAGAACTTTGTTATTGCCAGATTTCTAATGCCTATAGTTCCCGAGATTTTGTCGTTGTGTCAACTCTCCTAGGTCTCCCCTACATTATATAATATGGTCGCAGTTGTCCCTTACAGACATGTTTCGAACTTTCCATTCCATTGCCGCCATACAAAAGTTATAAAAAAATGGTGACGGAATGGGAAAAAAATTAGGATAAATATTTCCTCCTATCAGGATCAAAAGAGCTCGCAATTCTGAGTGGAAATCATATTCAAAGTTCCAAATCCTAAAGAAAACGGGGAACAGCTTCAAAAAATGGCCAAATTAAACCTTTAACTTGGCAATGAACCACGGTACATATTTTTCGACCCACTTTTTGTGTTTTTTTTTAAACAGAATTTTTCGCCAATTTGCAAATTTAAGGTAAATGTATTTTTCCTACTTTAAGGCAATTTCTGCTACTTTAAGGTAATTTGTAATTAATTGTATGATATTTATGTAAATTGGACGATACGTAATCACTTTGTTTATGCATTGAAATTATTTATTACACATTTTTTATTTACTTCTCAAAATTACAATATTTCGAAGCTTTATTGCCGCTATGATTTAGAAACAAATTATTACATATGCGAAAAATCAAAATTTCATGAAATTATTTTTTTTTACATTGAATTCGATTTTAAATAATTTCTAATTTTATCGGGTTACTCGTTCCTACCGTGTATACGCGTGACCGTAGCTACGACAAATATAACATGGAAATCGTACGCCATACAAAATTGTAGTGTCCCTCAGAAAGTAGGTATTTCAAGTAATTTTCAAGCCATACTACGATATACTGTACAGTGTGTCCAAAAAACAAGTGTATTTCCGTTGCCTGTCAGGTTTTGGGATTCAGAAAAGGTTTCCGATAATTATAATTCATTTACTAAGTACGTCAACAAAATCAATAAATGTCTCATGAAAACGTTTTGAGACGCTTTGTCTACAGGAAGATTTTTGTTCATTTTCTTACGCTAACATTATTTACTTCATGTGAACTATTTTTGCCTTTTAATGCGTCTATACACATAGTTAGTAGGAGAGGCCTACGTCCAGCAGTGGACTGAGACAGGCTGATGATGTGATGTGTGTGAACTATATTTATCTATTAATAGTACCTTGGGAATATACAGGGTGTAAGTCTAATACGGGCGAAGCTCTTAACGGGTGTTAGTTTACGACATAATAAGTACATTCAAATAACTTTTACTTAAAATTAGAGCAACAAATTCTTCCATACAAAATAATTCGGTGCGCAATGTAGAGCACCATACGTGAGTTAAATACCCGTTGACAGCTAATTTCAAAAGCAGATGACATAACTGCCATGTCAACAATAACAAATGTTCGTACCTACATTGCTGCTCCGATAATCTTAAAAAAATTCTGTGGGGTCATAATTAAGAGCAACTTTAAAAAAACCTATGATTACACTAATGAATCCCGTACCTGGTTTAATTGATCGCCCGTATTAGACTTACACACTGTATTATCAAACCGCGAATAGGAATTCGAAAGTACTGTTGACACAACAGTCGTATGAGTAAATCTAGGATTAATTCATAGTTATATTCATATATTCATTGTTTAAGTGCCGAGACTTACAGACAATAGATAAATTAATCACTCACTACTCGTACATCTATAAACAAGTTTTTTTTTGGCAAATGACACATTTGTTGTGTCAACAGTACTTTCGAATCCCTTTCTGATTCCGGTTTGATAACAATGTGGTACATCAAACCCTCATCTCTCATTAGGATGCTCAGAGTCACTCAACAACACTCGGGGTTTCTCTGCGAGATCGAATCATGGTGCTTAGACAAGTTGCCAATAGCTAGCGCTTAATCGTCAATCGTAAACGAAAGGCAGCTAACTGTTATTCTCGCACTAATATGAAAGAGTGACAGAGAGAACTACGATACGCTACTAAGCGCTAGCGATTGGCAACTTATGTAAGCATCCAGGAATGATGAGATCCGCAGTAGAACGAAGACCGACATAGCTCGAAGAATCGCCACGTTGAAATGGCAATGGGCTGGCTATATTGCCCGGAGAATCGATGACCGGTGGGGTCCACCACGCACTGGATAACGCAGCGTGGGCAGCCCCCCACAAGATGGAGCGACCTGGTAAAGGTTCCGGGTACCCACTGGACGCGGGCAGCTCACGACCTTTGTGGCACTCTCTGGGGGAGGCCTATCTCCAGCAGTGGACGTGATTTGGCTGATGATGATATCGTTAAAGCCAGCCTAACGTTCAATGTGGTTCCTGTAGAAAATACTCAGGACCATATTGAACACTTAGCTGAACTTTAATACAATCTACGAGTTTCTTGGACTGGTCGGCTTAGTATGTGTTTTTGTTATACTGTTATTCAGGAAATTCTAAAAAAAATGTAAACAAACTTAAAGACTTGCATTATTCCATAATCACGCACTTTTAGAACACAATCTTGGTTTTATTACAAACTTAAAACCTCAAGTTCATATACAACATGTTTCACGATATGTATCAAAGACGTCAAATAAGCAATAATTTGTTTACATTTTTTTGGGATTCTACTTGATATAGTGGGGCTTAGTACACAATCTCCTGCTAGCCAACTACTACGGGGCTAATTTGCTAAGTCCAGATTTTGACACTACGTACTATTCGTTTAACAGATGATAAAAGCTCCCGTGTAAAGAAAAGAGACACGGCGTTATTTGTAGCTACTCGCTCAGCGATGAACTACAAATGACACCTGGGTGCTTAGCCAAGTTGCCGATCGCTAACGCTTAATCGTCAATCGTAAGCGAAATGCAACTAACTGTCTTCGTCGCACTAATATGAAAGAGTGACAGAGAGGGAAAACTACGATACGCTACTAAGCGCTAGCGATTGGCAACTTGGCTAAGCATTCTTGTCTCTTTTCATCACGTGGGAGCGATTGTCTTCTGTTCATTTTTAAAGCCGAGCTATCAATTGCTAAATAGATAATTTTCTTCGACCGGTGCCTTAGGCACTGGTCTCACCGAGAGCTACTAAGCTATGAACTATTGGCTATAAACATGAACAAAAGATACGCACTACCGTGTAAATAAAAGAGACACGGCGATACTCGCCCGGCGGTAATAGCTGATAGCTGGGCGAGTATCGCGGTGTCTCTTTTATTTACACGGTAGTGCGTATCTTTTGTTCGTGTTTATAGCCGATAGTTCATATCTTAGTAGCTCGCGGTGAGACCAGTGCCCAAAGCACTGATCTCACCGCGAGCTACTAAGCTATGTACTATCGGCTATAAACACGAACTAAAGGTACACACTCCCGTGTCTCTTTTATTTACACGGAAGTACGCATCTTTTGTTCGTGTTTATAGCCGATAGTTCCGAGCTTAGTAGCTCGCGGTGAGATCAGTATCTAGATCGATATTTTTTGGGAATAGTGCCTAAAGCGTTTGTCTCACCAAAGGCGAACTATCGTCGATTTTCTCGCCCAAGATAATAGATCTCGAGTCAGTAAAAGTGACAGTTATATTTATAGGTGGTCGCTGGCTGTTTACACTGCCGGCGAGAACATTTTCTCCACTTAGTGTTCTGAGCGAGCATTCGTTCGTTCTTGGACAGATGAAAACAGGATTTCACATAGAAAAATGTTCGTGTCAGCCCATGAACAAGTGAATGCTCGCTCAGAACACTACGTGAAAACGCGGCTTAAGGCACTGGTCTCACCGCGAGCTACTAAGCTATGAACTATCGACTACAAACACGAACAAAACATACACACTCCCGTGTAAATAAAAGAGACACGGCGATACTCGCTCGGCGGTGATAGCTGATAGCTGGGCGAGTATCGCCGTGTCTCTTTTATTTACACGGGAGTGCGTATCTTTTGTTCATGTTTATAGCAGATAGTTCATAGCTTAGTAGCTCGCGGTGAGATCAGTGCCTAAGAGAATTCACTCGCGAACTAAAATCTCGTCGGTCACTCGCTTCTCGCTGCTCGTTCATCGGTGGGACAAGTGACAGATTGAGAAGTGAAGTAAATTCTTTAAAGTTAAAGTACCTACTTTGTTAATTTCTAAGGAAATTCTTTTTTTTTTTTTTCAATATGTTCCTTGATATAAACATACAGTAGGTAAATGTACGTAATCAAATCACATATCGTCGGGGATGGTACAATACCGCGTAACTACCAAATAAGATAGAGTTCAAATATCAAACAACACTCGAATTGATCCTAATCGAATTAGCCGACGATATATATTATTTCCGCAGAAGAACGAAAGTGACTGACATAGCCCGAAGAATCGCTAGGTTGAAGTGGCAGTGGGCTGGCCATATTGCCCGGAGGACCGATGACCGGTGAGGTCGGCGTGTTCTCGAGTGGCGACCACGCACTGGACGGCGCAGCGTGGGAAGGCCCCCCACAAGATGGAGCGACGACCTGGTAAAGGTTGCGGGTGTTCAATGGATGCGGACAGCTCACGACCGATCTTTGTGGAACTCTCTGGGGGGCCTATGTCCAGCAGTGGACGTCAATTGGCTGATGATGATGATGATGATGATATATAATTTTTACTGAAACGTATGGGATTGTGTACACCCACTACGTACCCACAACCAATTCGAATCCTACTCCATGCCATTCTGTTCATTTCATTTTGGACCTGACGCCTCAGTGCTGCCGCCCTGGTGAACGTCATTTCAGAAAACCCTCATTGGTTGACTACGTTTACGTCACGTGACTTTACGCGACATTTTTTGTTTGATGTACATAAAGCGAGTGCTACCGGATGGTATAACGTGGTATAATTGAGAGCAGCCTGGTATTCATTGAAGTATTTACGTAGAATACAAATTCGTAGCACTTCATTGGATACTTAAGCTGAACTTTAATAAAATCTGCAAGCTTCAGAGATTCCAGGTATACTTAGTTTTAACATAATTTGTGCTTGGTTTTTAATTTCTGTTTGCGACCATATATAATATGGACGTCTAACGCCAGCTCAAAAATGACCCCAAAACCAATTGTTTAATTGTGCCAAGATGGGCAGGGCATAGCGCTTTTCGTGACACCGCGCATAATTTTCGGCGCAACATCTTTGACAAATGTTTATTGAATATCGCCAATCAAAACTTTGATGGACCAATCACAACTATTTTTAATTGCGGTTTAAGTTCTTATAGGTGACACTTGTCAACTAAAATTCAGGACCGTTTTTGAAAGGCAATTTAGTATGGCGTGCGGCGTCCATGTTTTATTTGTTAGTAGTACTTATGTCACTTTTTTTAGTGTGGCTATGGTGCATAATTAGATCATCATGACAAACTATCTAGACATTTGAGAATGGCCGATTTATGTGAATTTTGTCGATATATCACTAAGCCTCAATTACACAGTCTCATATAGCCAACTAACACGGGGTTAATAGCTAACCCTTAGGGTGCGGCTTCTCTGACGTGGAGCGGAGCGGAGCTGTTCAAAATTGACCAATTACATTCTTCAAATGCAAAATTCGAAACACTGTGATGTGGTCTCATTGGCCGTGCTCCCACAGCTCCGCTCCGCTCCGCGTCAGTGAAGCCGCACCCTTATTCATAAACGTCTCCTAACTTAGCTAGTCGCTAAATTATTATTTGTCCGATTCGGTTTTATAGACACGTTAATAAGACCGAAAGGTACAAACAATATGTACCGGTTTATTAAGTTGGGAGTCTTGGGAGACCTTTATGAATAAGGTGGTAAGGCTACATTATTAACACTATTATGCGTTTAACCTCGTGTTAGCGATTTAACCCAAGATTGTGCAGGTCGAGCTAAGTTTTTTTTATGTCTATTAAGTATTGTGTTCTCGACCGGCTTAAGGCACTGGTCTCACCGCGAGCTACTAAGCTATGAACTATCGGCTATAAACACGAACAAAAGATACGCACTCTTGTGTAAATAAAAGAGACACGGCGATACTAGCCCGGCTATCAGCTATCACCGCCAGGCGAGTATCGCCGTATCTCTTTTATTTACACGGGAGTGCGTATCTTTTGTTTGTGTTTATAGCTCATAGTTCATAGCTTAGTAGCTCGTGGTGAGACTAGTGCCTAAGGTCGGTTCTTTAAGTATGAGATATAATGTACTGTATAAAATTGATACATATTTTTCAATAATATTCGTATTTTTCTTTAATGAAGTGTTCCTATATGTCAGTTTTGAAGTTTTGTTAAAGTTTTATTACTTGTACCCATACTTTCGATCCCTAGACAATTCTTATTGTGTTACCCCTTATTCGTATTATCAAACCGGAATCAGAAAGGGATTGGAGAGTACTGTTGACACAACAAATGACACAATATTTACCAAGAAAAGCGTTGTTCACAGATGTAGTAAGTGATTAATTAATCGATTGTCTGTAAGGTCTTTGCACTTAAAGTATAAATACATGAACATAAATATGAGTATATCCTAGATTTTACTTATACACTGTTGTGTCAACAGTACTTTCGAATCCCATTCTAATCGCGGTTTGATAATAAGCGTTTCTTATGTGAACAAACTGCTAAGGTTTGTAGATCTTGGTCTTATTAATATGTGTAAGATAAGACCGAAAGGGACAAATAATACTTAGCGGCTTATGTTAGGAGACGTTTATGAATAAGGGTGCGGCTCCACTGACGCGGAGCGGAACGGAGCGGTGCTGTGCAAAATTGACCAATTACATTCTTTAAATTCGAATTCGGAACACTGTGATGCGGTCTCATTGGCCGAGCTCCCACAGCTCCGCTCCGCTCCGCGTCAGCGAGCCGCACCCTAAGGGGCTTAGTTTCTAACCCCCTTATTCATAAACGTTTGTTAACTTAACAAGCCGTTAATAATATCTTGTCCCTTTCGGTCTTAGCAATGTGTCCATAAGAGCAAAGGGACAAACAATTATTAGCGGCTTGTTAAGTTAGCAGACGTTTATGAACGAGGTGTAAGTTTATAAAATACAATTAACTTTATTTTTGTAGTGAAAGCTGAGATCGCAGGAAATATAATAATTTGAGGCTAGTAACGTGATAATTAGAATTTATCGATAAACGTAACGATAAGTACATATTATCACATTTGCGCCCAAATTAAATTACATCGAATACCGAAGATGGACATCTGGACATTTTTGAGAATATGTTTACAAAGGTATTAGACTACAAACTTCCAATTGTAACATCTCAGGGTGCTTAGACAAGTTGCCAATCGCTAACGCTTAATCGTCAATCGTAAACGAAAGGCAGCTAACTGTCTTTGTCGCATTAATATGAAAGAGTGACAGAGAGGGATAACTACGATACGCTACTAAGCGTTAGCGATTGGCAACTTGGCTAAGCATCCTGGCCAGCTACCGCGAACATCGAATTTCGTTGATTTCTCTCTGTCACTCCAACGAAGACGTTATTAGACAGAAAGAGAAATATCTCCGTTGGATTTCGTAGTACGCGGTTAGGCTGCTGAAATGAATTGTAGATTATCGAAAAAAGACGTCTTAGGTACTTTACGAATACACTAATATCTAAGGCACTGGTCTCACCGCCAGCTACTAAGCTATGAACTATCGGCTATAAAATAAACACGAACAAAAGATTCGCACTCCCGTGTAAATAAAAGAGACACGGCGACACTCGCCCAGCTATCGGCTATTACCGCTGGGCGAGTATCGCCGTGTCTCGTTTATTTACACGGGAGTGCGTATCTTTTGTTCGTGTTTATAGCCCATAGTTCATAGATTAGTAGCTCGCGGTGAGACCAGTGCCTAATACTGGTCAAACAAATTTCATTTCCTTGGTACCCGTTTGTTTATTTATTAGTTTCCTTCTCTATTCCAATTTCGTAACTTATAAAACTTCTCCTCGGTGCAATGCTAGGTCATGGCAATTCTTAAAAGTAACTTTTTTATTCTTGAACGACTATCTCCGAAACTACTGACTTTAGAAAAAAAATGATTTAAGACCCTTATTATTTTTAAAATACCTATTCAGCGATACCCCACACTGCAAGATAAAAAAAATCATCCCCACTTTACGAGATACGAGTACGAGAGGTACCCGATTTTTTTTTCTATTCTTTAGTCCACCATTTTGTCACCGTGATTAATATGTAAGTACATAGGTATATCTATACCAAATTGCAATTTTCTAATACTAACGGCCAAGGAGCGAACAGACAGACGGACGTGGCGGAACTATAAGTGTTCCTAGTTTACTACGTAACCCTTAAAAACGAGTACCACTGTAACGAGAATCTGTCGGTTAATAAACAAGCAGTAGGGCGTGTTTTAGGGGCGTATCAAGACGAAGAGGGGCGGGGATTCCACTACGAAGAAACGAGGGCATAACCGAAAAATCGTCGGCTGACAATGAAAACTACTCTTAGCAACCTCGTATCTTAGTATTGAATCAGTAGGCTTATGAAGTTATGATGGTACCGCGTCTAATCGTTTGTCGTCGTTGTCGTCACGTTCTAACAAGTATACGTGTGCGAGAGTGACGATGAATAGATAAAACGGGTCCATCATAAGCAGGGATCGGACAAATGTGCGTCATTGTTTGCAATAATATGGACATTATTAGAGAAAATAAACTGCTCGAATTATACAGGGTGTAAGTCTAATACGGGCGAAGCTCTTAACGGGTATTAGTTTACGACATAATAAGTACATTCAAATAACTTTCACTTCAAATTAAGGTCTCTGCCCACTAGACCGTAGCATACCATGACCGTAGCATGAACGTATCAGACAAAAAAATATTCTTTGTATGGAAAAGTATGAGACTATGCCCACTAGGACGTTCCGTCGCCGGCCAACACCGTCGCGTGCCATGCACGGACCGGCAAGATTTGTCGGCGAGAATATTTTGTCGGTCCCGACACGCTACGTGCATGGCACGCAACGTTGCCGGTACGGTGTGCGCAGGCGGCGAAACGGTGAGCATACGCGTTCTATTTACATTTTTGTATTGGATTTACAATTTTTATCCAAAACTCTCCAAATTTTTCACTCTTATGGCGAAACAACGTAAACAATATAATCAGCATCGCTATTTTCTGAAAAAAAAAAACTTACTTAATTGATTGTAAACCCGCAAACCGAAGATTTTCATCGAGATTGAAAAATATTACTTCGTTTCTTACAAACTAAATAATTAAAAGAAATATCAATTTTGAAACAGTCATATAACTTAACGAATTTATCCAGATAGATTGCACAATTTATTTCTTTTTTTACGTGGTAAGAACCATGCTTTTGATGTGGCTTTCTAAAATAATTTTTATTGGTTTTAGATTTTTATTACAATATGTACACAAAATCAACATCTTTTTTTTCGAAAAACCTATGTTCTTTAGCAGCTGCTTCATTGTTATTTAAAATTAATTATGGTTCCTATTAGAAGATGTAAAATAATCAAACAAAACCAGTACTTGGCGGAGTCACATTGACAATCATAACAAGAACATATGTACTCTCATAATATAGACAATATATTTACCAATTCCAAGAAGTTTTAGTTTAATATCATAGATTACACTTATCAGTGCCTAGGTTACCTAGACAATGATAAGTGTAATTTAATACTATAATAATATTAATGATAAATAAACACATTCCGCCATATAAATGTATAAGTAGCATAACTGACGATTCGAAAGTGCTTGTTGCTAAGCCTACTCAATAAATCTTTTTTGACTTTGACTTGACTCAGTAACAAGTGTAACAACTCTAGTAGGTACTTCAATGGATTTCGATCGTAGTTTACGATGTCTGCTCAGTAAAATAGGTGTAGAAATAAACTCCTAGGAAAATACTAGCACAGCGATAGTAGTCTAAAGGGCGCGAAAACGATTTGCAACTGATAAAACTGTGACAATGGAACGATAATGACGGACATGAATCGCTCATAGTACGGGGATGATACGTAATTGCGACGCGGATGATACGTGGTTGCGACGCGGATGCAACGGTCACTAAACGGGCTTAGCACGGACATGAAACGATGTACACACGTTATAGTGGGCATAGTAGTCCGTGTCGTCTCACATTCCGTGTCTGATACGTTCATGCTACGGTCATGGTATGCTACGGTCTAGTGGGCAGAGACCTTTAGAGCAACAAAATTTTCCATTCAAAATGATTCGGCGCGCAATGTAGAGCAACATACGCGAGTTAAGCACTCGTTGACAGCTAATTTCAAAAGCAAATGACATAACTGCCATATCAACAATAACAAATGTTCGTACCTACATTGCTGCTCCGATAATCTTTAAAAAAATCTGTGGGGTCGTAATTAAGAGTAACTTAAAAAAAACCTTGTAATCCATGATTACACTAATGAATCCCATGCCTGGTTTAATTGATCGCCCGTATTCGATTTACACACTGTATAAAAGCGTGTTTATTCCGTGACTTAGATGAGTGAAGTGTTAGAAACAGTCAAAGCATTCGAAATCCGTTGCTATACAAACAACCAGTCATACAAATAAGTCTCTGACATGTAGTTTACATAGGTTCCGACAGACATGACTACAAAATTGATTAAATTAATAATCAAACCAATAATTTCTTGAAATTTGATTTTGTAGCTTTGAGGTGACTATTGAAAAAGGTTTCCATAGTTACCGGTGTCAAATATGTAATTTACTGAAAATGATTAAATGTGTAATTGGAGCATTCCATGAAAACATGCATTCTACTTTTTGTCGCTTACGTGTCGCTATGGTAGCTACCCTAATAAAATATGCTAGCTGGTAGGAAACACTGTCAATCTTAAAGCCTTGATATGTTATTTATTATTATACTGTAACACGGCTTACTAATTTAATTTTTCAAAAGTATTGAAAAGACAGTGTCGCTTACGACACGTTTTCATGGAATGCTACAATTAGTCAATCAACTTAGGCGTCATGTCCATATTATTGCGAACAATGACGCACATTTTTCTGATCTCTGATCATAAACCACCAGGAATGAGATACTATGTTCATTTATTAAGGTTGCTAAGTGAGTTTTGGTTGTCAATGTCAACCGACGAAATGGTCCAGATTTTAATGACACACGGGTCTTAATCGCGTAAACTTACGTTTAATATTACCCTGACGTTTCGGGCATGACGTTACAACCGTGGTCGCAGGCGGAATGGCGAGAAAATGTATCAAAGTCTTCTAGTTTTTTTAGCGCGGGTTTTGCGAACTAGCCGCACTTGGTCTTGATTATTCACTTCTAGGCTAGGGTTGTCACTACGCCTACATACAACACGCACAACATCCAATTAGCAATGTACCGAGAAGTTTCATAAGTTGCGATACTTCTGTAGAGAATGTTCTCGACAATTTAAATTTTATAAGCTAATTTTATAATTTTATAATCAGTAAACATGCCTTTTGTTTACTCAATTGTGTAATATAATATTCTTCATAACACCTTTTTATAAGTTCTCACGGAAACATTCTCAATAAGAACTTTCCGAAGTTTTCTCGGAAGTTTCCGAGTATATCCCGCAATTTTGAGAATGTTCTGCAACTTGTATCGTACATTGCTACATCCAATGCCTTCAAAATGTATGTTTTATTTGTATATAAATCACAAAACGTCGACTCTCTATAAATTATGAAAGTAAATATAACTTCTTTAAATTGCTCCGTTTTGACGTTATTGATCTTGGTTCAAATCTTACAAGTTAAATCTTAGTTCTCCACTTTCCCTGCGACAGAATTTCCATCATATTTTTTTTTCATTATTTGTTTTTTTTTTAATTTTGGGGGGTCATGGAGCCGCGTCCGTGCGCTTGATTGCCTATTCTGTCCCGTGCTCGCATCGGACACTATAGGAGTACCGCACACGTGCCCCCTGGGTTATGCGAAAGGGTCTCCACAGATTTTCTTATAAATAGACTGCTTGACCCATTTTTAAAGTTTGTCTTATATGATGATTAACGGAAAAAATATATAAATACATTTTTTCACGACCTAGAAAACCGCAAAATTACAACTTAAAATTTAAACTTTCGTTACCGGGCGATAAAGATACTAGCCATGTTAATGCTCACATTATCTGTGGTGTGACGTCACTAAAACCGAAAACAAACATTTGACATGTCACTTTGTTATGTGAATGTCATAGCAAAAGCTACATGCCTACATGTCCATGGCGAATTTCAGTCGTATAAGATTCGACATGTAGTTAGTTTAAGATCCCATGGCGTCGCATCATGTCCGTTTTCAGAGTACGAAATTAAAAAAATAAAACAAATTTTTCAATAAAAAATATGTGCCCATCAAACACTTTTAATACACCGTAATCGAATTATATTAATCTTTTCAATAAATACTACAGAAAATAATAATTTTTTGCACTAAATTTGATATGAGTCAAGTAGCCTATTCTGGAAAAGTCAGTAAAATCTCATTATCAAATGGCCTCAGTTGGTAGTGAGTCACCTATCTTTTGAGCTTACTGAGAGGGACTAGGTAGTTTGAAAAGAATGTCCCTTGAAATCACATTATTTACTAAAACCAGTTCTAACGAATTTCATAGTACATATTTCTTAGTAGTCTTTGTATAAGTTGTCACTTTGTACTTTTTATTTTAGTGCAATAATTACTTTGAAGTGAATATATAAATGGTATAATAATGAAATGGAATCTACTAACAAATAAAACATGGAAGCCGCACGCCATACTAAATTGCCTTTCAAAAACGGTCCTGAATTTTAGTTGACAAGTGTCAACTAAAATGTCGCAATGCATCACGGCAATTAACTTTTGATTGGCTATATTCTATAAACATTTTCTCAAAGATATTGCGCAGTGTTAAGAAAACCACTATGTCCTGCTCATTTTGGCAGAATTGAACAATTGATTCCGGGGGCATTTTTGAGCTGGCGTTAGACGTCCATGTTATATATGGTCGTAGAATGGAATAATGAATGGTGGCTTGGATGGTCAAGAAGATCTGCCGGGAGACCACCGACAAGATGGTCCGACGACAAACATCTCCCGAACGCCAACAAAGCAGTGGATGCGACTAGCACAGGTCCGGGGAAAGTGGTGTAATAAAGAAGAGCAGTAGCTATACCCAGCAGTGGGTGGACACAGGCTGAATAGGTATAGATATAAATTTTGAGAAATATACAGGGTGCTCGCGAGGAAACCGAAAGATTTTAACTATGCATTCTAGACATCAAAAAAAACAAAAAATATTATGAGGCTTAATGTCAAATACCACAAACTTTTTTTTTTGACTTTTTGAATACTTTTTAACATTTGCAATACTTTTTATCATAACAACAATTTATTAAAATTATTTTTTTAATGGTTTTTCTTAGGGACAGGTATTTTCGTCAAGTCTATTCTTATTGTTTGATTGTCAGGCAAAAGGTGTGGTAATATTAGAACACATTGTGGTAGCATTGTAATCAAAAATAAGTTTTATGACGAGTTACGTCGAAAAACTTTATTCGAAAAATGGGTACTTATCTCTGGAACCAAGCCGAATGCAGGAAATTTTATATTACATTAAATACTCTAAATATGCTCCGGAATTCAGCATTAAAATCTTTCGGTTTCCTCGCGAGCACCCTGTATATTATATTATTAACATTATGACTACTATCCACTTTCACGTACCAGGTTCAGAAGTATTCCGTTGGCATATGATGGCCTATATTTAACGTTTACTCGTGCTCACTTTCGCTTCGTTACTGTTCGGAACGTGACGGCAACAACGACAAACGATAAATAAAGGCACACCATAAGCTGGTCCCGTCATGGTCCCGCACTACTCGACATGGTCCCGCTCTACTCGACATGGTCCCGCGTCACACACGCTACTCTTGTACAATAATCGGTGCGCGTTTTGTGTTTGATACGTTAGTAGTTCTCCTATCTAACAATTGAACGTAAACCGCTACTGCTTTTGTTTTGTGACGCCGTGAACAATGAAGATTACGAAGATTAAACAAATGAAGATCAATGTATTTTGTTGATTACGAACTTAAGATTGTAATAGGAAAATTAAGCATTGTACTTTGTAACTATAGCTGCTTTTTTGTCTTTTTAGCCAAGATATTATTTTGCAATCGCAAAAGTGATAAATATATGAGAATGACAGATTCGGACTAAAGGTCACGTGACCTTTTCCATATATCAAGGTCAAGTGATTTGTAGTTCCAATCTGTAATTTTCAAGGATCGGACAAACGCCCGTCAAACCGTTTCGAAAAAATAACTCTGTTCCGTACAGTAGAGACTTCCTTATCTTATGATGTTAACATATTTTATTTTATAAGATATTTTTTAATAACACTATCACAAAGTATCTATTTAGGAGATCTCAACTCCTTCAATCTTACTTTTATGCACTCTGTTTGTGAATTTATGACAGATAAACGACTTAGAATTTTTGATATTGAAATTTGATCTAATGAGTGTATAATTATATTAATTATCTTCTTCGGTTACCGCGATAGTTATTCATGAAATAAAACGATTTAAACGAATTATATCGCGTATATTAATTAACGTTGTAACGAAGTCTCGATCAATTATGGTGTGCACAAGTATGTAAGAAATAGTTGGGATTTCCTAAATAGATATTTTGTGTTCGTATTATAAAAAAATATCTTAAATAAATAAATAAATATGTTAAATTAATAAAATATGTCAACATCATAAGATAAGGAAGTCTCTACCATACGGAACAGGGTTAAGTTTTCAAAATGACGGGCGTTTGTCCGATCCTTGGTAATTTTATTACATTTATTACTTATTGTATATGATTGCAGAATATAACGCCGGAGTTGGGATTTAAACCCGCATTCTCAGCTTTCACGGCTGAACTGATACCTATTTGTGCTTCAAAAATATAATATATGAAATTTTTTAAATTGCTCCGTTTCTTGACGTTATCAATAACGTGAAGAAACGTGGTTCAAAT
Source organism: Thaumatotibia leucotreta (assembly GCA_025490895.1). Taxonomy (NCBI): domain Eukaryota; kingdom Metazoa; phylum Arthropoda; class Insecta; order Lepidoptera; family Tortricidae; genus Thaumatotibia; species Thaumatotibia leucotreta. Next base: position 49,691 of record JALPQI010002659.1, read on the forward strand.
CTTGCAAGTTAAATTTAGCTCAATACTATCCTAATTCTCCATTTTCTGTGACAGATTTTTGCATCGTGTATTTTTTTATTAATTTCACCTAACTGAATCTTTCATGGCTTAATTTTATGTAAGTAATTTCTAGCATTAGCAATTTATTTCATTTTATTTTATTTTGGGGGGTCATGGAGCCGCGTCCGTGCGCTTGATTGCCTATGCTGTCCCGTGCTTGCATCGGACATTAACCTCGTAAGGCCCAATGTGCATTACAATGTACACAACCATCATTATCAAGGCAATAAAGTCGTGAAAATATATTTTACAATCTAAACCGTAATGATATCTTTAACGTCGACTATACACTGCACTCAAATGAAATTTAAATATTAGAAAGTAGCTTTTATATATATTTTTTCAAAACTACAATACTGATGCTTTGTGCGAACAAGTCGCCTTTGGTTAAAGTGAAGTTAAGAAAGTTAAAAGTGAAGCTAATCAAAGCGAATTAAAATAAGATTTAAAGACAAAAACCAGGCGGGCCTTACGAGGCTATAGGAGTACCGCACACGTGCCCCCTGGGTTATGCGAAAGGGTCTGCACGGATTATATTTTCTACCTTTAACTATTATTTTTTGTCGAATTAACGGTTTTTTTTACTTTAGTGCAATAGTTACTTCAAAGTAAATGTATCTTATCTTATAAATAATTTATTTCACTTCAACCTTATAGTATCTATAACTATTATCAAATCCACAGCGCAGGCTTATCTTATTAACATTATGGTTATCCATACGTGAAGTAGTCGGCTGGCTTATGAAGTGCCTGTTTTCATCGTTTAACGCATACGACAATTACTGGCACATCATAAGCTTGCTAGTCCCCTCATCGTCCCGCACAACTCGACCTGGTCCCGCACTACTCGACATGGTCCCGCATCACACACACGCTACGCTTGTTCAAGAGTCAGTGGGCGTATTGTGTTTGATACTTAGTAGTTCTCCCATCTAACTATCGGACACAACATTGCCTCTGCTTTTGTTTTGTTACGCCCTGAACAAGGAAGAATACGAAGATTAAATAAATGAAGATCAAAGTATTTCGTTGATTATGAAAGCACCATAGGCAGATTTGTATAGAGAGCTTACCAAGAACCAACAGAGATGAAAGTGGTGTCATTAAAAAGGTATTTATATTTATTTCATATCATTTTATGGGCACTATGTTCAATTCCATTGTAAAACGGAGATATTTGTATTTTAGTCAGAGGAAATACTATGATGAAATGGTGTCTGGTCTGGACGACGGTGATTGACTTAGAGAGTACCCGCAGAACGCCTTACTCATATAAAATTATCCAATGGAATTCAACTTTGCACCTTTAGAATGAAATAAAGTATATACATAAATATACCTTTTTAATGACACTACTCCCAGCTCTGTTGGTTTTTGGTCCATTTTGGCGCATAGTCGTTTAATTCCCTTCAACCTTACATAGCATCGATAACCAATATAACCATTCTCAAATTCACAGCGCAGGCTTATCTTATTAACTTATGGTTATCCACACGTGAAGTAGTCGGCTGGCTTACGACGTGCCTGTTTTTATCGTTTACCGTTTACGGCAACGACAACTTACGACAAATACTGGCACATCGTAGGCTTGCCGGTCCCCTCCCACACAACTCGACATGGTCCCGCACTACTCGACCTGGTCCCGCTCTACTCGACATGGTCCCGCGTCACATACACGTTACGCTTGTACAACAGTCAGTGAGCATATTGTGTTCGATACTATAGCAGTTCCCCTATCTAACTATCCAACACAATATTGATTCTGCTTGTGTTTAGTGACGCCGTGGACAATGAAGATTACGAAGATTACATAAATGAAGATCAAAGTATTTTGTTGATTATGAAATTTAATTCCCTTCAACCTTAGATAGTATTGATAACCGTTCTCAAACTGTTTTATTCGCAAATATAGGTAGTACATAAGAGTGTGATGGTAATACTTTTTTATTGTGTCACTATATTTGACCATTAGGCATGCAAAAACAAATTATATGAATTATAAAACTAATTAAATAAAACTAATTATACAAATCCACAGCGCAAACTTATCTTATTAACATTATGGTTATCCACACGTGAAGTAGTCGGCTGGCTTATGTAGTGCCTGTTTTTATTACCTCGCACTACTCGACATAGACACGCGCTACTCGACATGGTCCCGCTCTACTCGACCTGGTCCCGCTCTACTCGACATGGTCCCGCGTCACACACACGCTACGCTTGTACAACAGTCAGTGGGCATATTGTGTTCTATACGTTAGTAGTTCCCTTATCTAACTATCGAATACAATAGCCTCTGCTCCTGTTTTGTGATGCCATGAACAATATGAAGATTGCGAAGACTGAATAGATGTAGAACAAGTATTTTATTAGTTTAAATTTCGATTCCGTAAAACCATACAACTATAGTCCAGTACTACAAATATGGTCCACAAGTTCAACTCGTAATGAAGCATCAATGGACATCATCATCTTTTATTTTGATTTTATGTAAGTTTTTTAGTCATGAATGAGGAGACTTTGTGTAACAACTGCATCAATAATATAATAATTACACTAAATCGAGGATATTTCACTTAGTTATGGACCATAGTTGGGAGTTTTTGGACTATAGTTGGATTTCAGATTAATATTGGCTAAATAATTATGTGATGCACTGTTTATTGGTATTTTGCCCAACTTAACTTAAGTACCATGTTTAAGCAAATACACTCTGTTCTGTTAAGGTGCATGCAGACCAAAAGAGCATTCGCTGTGTTATCCTCATATAATAAATGTCGGTCAATTATTGAAAATGACGGTCACTTTGCAACTCAGTTTAAATATAGTTTATTTCCTCAATAAGGTTATGCTGTCGAAATATTATGTTTGGTTCCAATTACCTATTCTTTCTATTTATAGGACGTCGACTCATGCAAAGTGGAGAAGACTTCCGCTCCGAGTCGTTTCTGATCCAAAGGTTAGTCATAGATACCCAACGACATGTTTGCCTTTGCATCGGGGACGTTTAGGAGCGGGCATCGTCGACGAGTATTCTTGTCATGTTATGTTTATACATCTATTTACTTCCATATCATAATTGTCAGCCTCCGTAGCCTAGTTGGTAGTGACCCTGCCTACGAAGCTGGAGGTTCCGGGTTCGAATCCCGGCGAGGGCGTTATTTGTGTATTTATTTATCACAAATATTTGTTCCTTGGTCATGGCTGTCTATGTATTTAAGTATCTATATGTATCTATCTATTATATATATCGTCGCCTAGTACCCATATCACAAGCCTTAATTGAGCTTACCGTGGGACTAGGTTGATTTGTGTAAGATGTCCCAAGATATGTATGTATGTATGTATAATTATCCTATTAATATGTTCAGAAGCGGTAATGTAATAAACCGGTGTCTGTGACTGTATCATAATGTTAACATAAAGTACAGTGCATGATAATATTAACGTTAAAGTATCAGTGTCAGTAATTAATGTTAACATTATAAAGTCAACTACTTTTTGTTTTTTTTTTCAATACATATTTTTCAAATAAGACTTTTTGCTCAAATAAGACTTATTATTTTTAAAAATTCGTAACTGTACATTCAAATTGCCTAAAAATTACTTGTTGCATCTGGGAATCGTACCAACTTACGTGTGAAAAAAAAATAACTCGTCATTTTATAATATCCATCGAAATATAACTAAAAAATAACAATTCTTATTAAGTAACATATTGTATATATTGATTAAATTTTCACAATTATCTCACTCATATTTTAACGACAAACGGCGTGCGACCACCGGTGTAACGTGATGTCCGAAACGTCAGGATAAAATTAACCCTTTAACGGGCAAGAGTAGAAAAAATCGTGGGTTCAAGCCTCAACGCCATTACGAGTAGGTATATAGTACGAAAAATTCTGTACTAGAAAAAAATATAGTGCGTTTTTGAGACCGGTGCCCTATAAAGGGTTAAACTTAAGTTTATGCGATTAAGCCCCGTTCATCATTGTTATGTTGTGCTACGTATTCGCACATATAACATATACGACTCCGGCAAAGCGAAGAAGACTCCGCTCCGAGTCGTATCTGGTGCAGAGGCTAGCTATATGTACCCGACGTTATAGCTGCCTTTGCCCTAGAAGCGATAAGGAGCGGGCATCGGCGGCGAACATTATTGCCAATTAATGTTTTTGTACTCGTACCTGATAATCAATTTAGTAATATCTACATATTATATTTTTTAAGTTCCTCGCTCAACGTAAAGGCATTGCCATTCAGCGAGGTAACGCAGCCAGCGCAGGGCACTTTACCAAATGAGAGTGGCATTGGGGATATCTGTAAATATAGCTTAGGCCTAAGGTAGTTTTATAAGATTTATTGTATTTTTTTATTTTATTTAGTTTTTTTTACAATTAAATGTAATTTTAAATTATTGTTTAAGTTTTGTTAGATTAGTAATTAAGTACTATATTTCCTATGTTCTACTTTTTGTAGGTATTTGATGGCTACAATAAATCTTTACAATATTTTGCTCATTTTTAAATTGACTTTATTTTAGGTTTTTGTTTTTAGTTCAATAATGTAATTTTTCAATAATGTTATTTATTCTGTTTTATGAAGTTATTATATTCTGCTATGTATACCATTTTTCAGTTGAAATTTAAAAAAGGTAAGCAAATATGGCTGACTTCCCATAGCATTTGACGTCTTTGACACATTTGCAGAAATATTTTTACGTTAAAACTAATAAATAAGTACTTATCTATAAAGGACCATGCCCAACTTTGTATGGAACTTTGCCCCAAAGTCAACACAGCTAAAAGTTACATTGTTGAATAGGTCTTTAAATCTACTTCATTCCATTCTATGGGCACCAAGATGAATTCCATTGCAGAACTGAGATATTCATATTTGTCAGTGTGAAGATTGTATTCACACTGACAAAAATATGAATATCTCATAGATCAGAGATACTGGTCGTTAATCATTAGGATATCGAAGTGTGTAAAAAAAAAGATTGTGCACACGTGATTGTATGTTAACCACCTCACTCGCTTAGTTTCTTTTTTCTTTTGACATTAGCCTTTTTTTACATACAAAATAAGGGTGATCACTGGTAGCTGCAGCTACCAAAATAAACTAGTGGCTAAATCTACAGAGGTTTTCTACTGAATTAGCTCGTATTCAGGCTGACAAATATATGAATATCTCAGTTCTGCAATGGAATTCGATTTTGTGCCCATATAATGAAATTAAGTAAAGTTAAAGACCTATTTAATGATCTAACTCTCATGTTTGTTGGTCTTGGGGCAATTTTGACGCATGGTCCTTTAACAAAAAAATGTACCTATGTGAACTTCAGGGTTAAAGTTTTAAGTTGGTGATAAAACCAATATAAAAAGTAAAAAAAAAGTTAAAATATTTTATTGAAAAAAATAGAATGTGTGCTGAAAGTGCGTGATTATGAATGAAATTTGATATATTATATAATATTCTGTTTTTAAGTTAAGTTTATTTTAGGATTCATATTTTAGTTCAATATTGTAATTCTTCAATATTGTGCTATGTAGTCGCACATAACACTTATGACTCGGCGAAGCTAAGAAGAGCTCCGCTCCTTGTCTGCTCCGGTGCAGAGGGTAGCCATAGGTCCATAACGTTATAGCCACCCCTACACTGGAATCCATAAGGAGCGGGTATCGACGGCGAGTATTACCTATTAAATATATTATTTTCATCACACTTGCTGTTTAAGCGCGCCATTGCTTATGCGCGTAGCGGGAGTAATAGAAAAGTGAAATTCCCTAGGGAGTAATAGAAATGTCAGTACGTCATTTAATAATATTATGTCTTAAAATTTGTTCTGTCTGCAAGTCTGATGAAAATATTGTATGCATCACGGTCGGTAAGCGGAATATTACTCGAGTCAAGTCGAACACTCTCGTTAGTAATTCCGTACTTACTTACCTCCCTTGATGCACAATGTACTATTAGATAACTTAACTTTATTTTAGAATCTGGATTTTAATTAAATATTGTAATTCTTCAATGAACTTATTTAAATACTTAGCAAACGGGTTACTCACGTAGTTTAAGTCGATAATTGCTCGAAATGTTTCGATCCATTTAGAGGATCCTCATCATGGAGTACCCACATGGAGGATCCTCTAAATGGATCGAAAGTATCGTCGTCGAGCAATTATCGACTTAAATTACGTGAGTAACCCGTTACCTAATATTTAAATGTGCTAGTCTCACGTTAGTTATAATTCTTCAATTAAATTATTTACTCATGTAATGATGACTGGCAAGTCAAATCAGCATCTTTTTTCGAGCTGTCAAAACGGTCACCTCTATGGGATTTTATATGAAATACTCAAAAGTGACGTCACGTTTGAGTACTGCCAAATGACCTACTCTTTTAAGTTCTTTTCAATTTATTAAATAGAAGTTCAGTACAAAAATGACTGCAATCTACATCTCAGTAATAATTTCTTCGTGTATTATGTCGTGCATAATGTTAAATAATTTAATTTAACTACACTCATCATCCCTATTATTATAGTGTGCTATGTAGTCGCGCAGATAACATTTACGACTCCGGCAAAGCGGAGAGGACCTCCGCGCCTAGTCGGGTGCGGTGTAGGGGCAAGCTATGGGTCTAACGTTATACATAGCTAGCTGTCTTTACACTGCACGCGGTAAGGAGCGGGTATCGACGGCAGCTATATCTTCATTTAATACCTACCTGTTATATTAAATAAGTTAACTTTATTTTAGAATCTAGATTTTAGTTGGAAAATTGTAATTTTCCAATTAAGTTATTTATTCTATTTTATGTACCTAATTATCATATACATGCTTTATGCCTCCATCATGGAAGCGTTAAAGAGCGACCATCGACGGATATTATTGACATTTATGTTTTTGTACTCGTACCTATATCAATTTGTGGGCCCTAATATATTTTTGAAGCTTGCTTAGAATCTAGATTTTATTTCAACATTCTAATTCTTCAATAAACTTATTTATTTGTTTTTATGTAATTATCATATATTTAACCAGAGATTATCTGTTATTAGATAATCGTGCTCTAAGTGACATCTATGTAACATATTCCGAACTATTCGAGGCGACTATGAAATTGACCCTCCAGGTATGGGTACTCTGTGATATAACGCACACATATATGTATATCGCTGCCCCAATATTACAGTGTAAGTTCTTACGTAAGTTATAGGGACGGAGCTATACTAAGGAATGAGAGCTATATCATTCCTTACAGGTTTACGGCTGGCCTTACATTTTTCGAGGTAAATCTGGACTACTTAAGTGTTAATGTGACAATGTTCTAATTCCAAGATGATGAAAGTGAAACTTGTAATACGAGTATTAGGGCAGCGATATGTCTTAGGTACGAGTATATGTATCAATTGTGCGATTGCGATGTACACAGTCGAGGAAATTGATTTATATACAGTCGCTATCAGATATATCGGAGCGGCCACGGTAGTCAGAAATATCTGAACATACACTCTACCACCATGACAACAGAGGCCTGCATGCTTAGCCAAGTTGCCAATCGCTAACGCTTAATGGTCAATCGTAAACGAAAGGCGGCTAACTGTCTTAGTCGCACGAATATGCAAGAGTGCCAGAGAGGGAAAACTACGCGATAGGTACACTACTAAGCGTTAGCGATTGTCAACTTGGCTCAGCATCCTGTTCAGATATCTGTGACCATTCTGGCTGCTCCTATATATCTGGTAACGGCCGTACACCTCAGATAGTTGTACAATATTCAAGTGTTTCAATTTTGTAGTTTATGTCCGCAATAAGGTTATACGTCCTAAATATGTTTCAATTACTTATCTAATTATAATCCGTAGCCTAGTTGGTAGTGACCCTACCTGCGAAGCTGAAGGTTCCCGGTTCAAATCCCGGTGATGGTATTATTTCTGTATTTATTCATCACAAACATTTGTTGCTTGGTCGTGGCTGTGTATGTATTTAAGTATTCTATTATATATATATCGTCGCTTGGTACCCACATCACAAGCCTTAATTGAGCTTACCGTGGGACTAGGTCTATTTGTGTAATTTCCAAAGATATTTATTTATTTATAGGGCGTCGACTCAGGCGAAAAGGAAAAGACCCCGCTCCGAGTCGTTTCGTCACAAATTTTCACCATAGTTATCCATACTTATGGGAAGATTTGATACGAAATCGATTAGGAGCGGATATCCACGGCGGCGACGGTGTTATGTACCTTTTTTTCTAAGGTTGGCAATATCGTTGAGGGCATCTTCGCGGGTACCGCACAGTATTATTTGCAGCAGCGACAATCTTGGCTGCAGACTTGGGACTTACAAGCACAGATTCTTGCAGATGTTCACAGCTTCAAAGCTCGAGGAAGAGAAACAGTAGTGCAACCAGACGGCGAAGATGTCCGAAGTACTCGGGCATCAGCTCAAATAGAAACAGTTCGCCGCAGATACTGATGCAGCCATATTATATATATGGATGTTCTTGTCTTGTACCTATAACAATGTGTTTCCAATTTAGACAGTAGTATTCTATTTTTTAAGTTAAGTTTATTTTAGGATAAAATATAAAAATATAAAGAAGCTATTAGTAACTAAAACATACTACTCTGTGAATGAATACCTACTTAAATGACCAACTGTTACAGTGATTATCCAGTGGAAAACAAAAATATGAATTAGTATAAGTAAGTTACTTTTAAGATTTGCCAATATTTCGGTGCCCTTACGGGGCTCTTGTATGATACTTTTATTTTGTAAGATCCTATGAAAGAAATAAATTACTTGATCACTTGAGGATGTAGATCAGTATTGTAATTATTAAATAAAGTTGATTATTTTATATGAAAATATTATTATATCCTGGGTATGTCCAAGATTTCAAACGTGTTACTAGTTACTACCAGCGACATCTAGTGTGGAGTAGAAAACTTAACTTTATTTTATATACATGTGTGTTCATGTTTTTCTCTACGCACCATGATAGGTATGCGTACTTTACCATTTGCAAACGTGTATTTAATTATTTTGTTATAAGTTGCAATAAATATAATATTACCTACGAAATGTGTTTTACTGTAATAGGTACCGTCAATGAATTAGGCAAACCTTCGTAAAAACAGCATACTATCTAGGCAAAAAACTTAACCAAGTGACATCGTCGGTTGACAAGCAAATGTCACTAAGTAACAAATACCTACTTGAAATAAACGTAGTATCTCAGTTTTGACACAAGAGCGACATACGAGGTTGCTAAGAATAGTGACAGTTTTTATAGTGAGTTTTGCTTGTCAGCCGACGACATGGTGTCTAGTAGAGTCAGAACTAAATTAGATATACAGGGTGTAATCGATAAGTGTTTACAGGCCATAGTTCCGTAAATATGAGAGATATCAGAAAACTTTTAACTGATATCGAAAGTACGTTACCCAACGAGTAAAACTACATTAATAACTTTTTCTAAATAGATGAAATAATGTTAAAAATACTACGTTAAAACGATCGACTTACAACCTTTACGGAATTGTGGCCTGTAAACACTTATCGATTACACCCTGTATAATGACCCAAAGAGAGTCCCTAAGTACTTACCTATTTTTCATCGCCGTCAAATATATCAGAGCTGCCACGGTGCCCCAAAAAAAATCTTAACAAGTTAACATGCACTCTAACCCTTAGGTGCATACGGCAATCGATGCCAATTAGAACTCTGTTGCTCAGTGTGACAGTCGCAATTGATTACTTATTTCGACATGTGTCATTTCGGTCGTATCGTTTTTGATACTGTATGCACCTAAGGGCTAACGCCATGACAATAAGGGCGTGCTCAGATGTTTGTGAGCACCCTGGCCGCTCCGATATATGATGGCCATAATATACAGTGTTTTCGTGAGTATACCGATAGACTTTACCAATGCATTTTTGCATACGTGAGTAAACCGATAGACTTTACCAAAATAAGTAAAAAAAAATATGTGACATGTCATTCACGAATAAAAAATTTTTTTTTTTACTATTTTTATAATTTTTTGAATTTTTTTCTACATGACCAGTAATAAATTGTAGGGAAAGACATTTTTTTAAGGATTTTTAATTTTTTTTTACTTCAACATTTTTCTGAAACTTTTTTCTCATTTTCTCTAACTTTAATCAGTGAATATGTCGAGATGAAAACTATTAGTGTATGAATTTTAATCGTGCAGGCATTTTTCAGTGACCTATAATAAAAAATCGTTTTTTGAAAAATATGTCATCAAATATGTCAATATCTCTTAAACTAACCCGAATCCAGAAAAGTTCATATGACATTATAGCCTCAAATGTGGTCAGGAATACACCTTTCAAGTCTGTCCGTATACTCACGAACACCCTGTATATTATTCAGTGAGCTAGGGTTCCAATTGGAGTCGCCATCAGTTATATGGTAGCGTCCGTAGCGCTCAAAAATATCTGAACACGCCTGTATAGTTATGGTCATAAAGGCGTGTTCAGATATTTTTGGACGCCCCGGACTATATCTGATGGCGACTGTACATAGCAAGGCAAATAAAACCACGAAATATCTTAAGTTAAATATTTATTGAACTGTCATCGTCTAATCATAATACAATACCGCCGAAAGCGCTTAGTCGTAACATTCATGTCATATAATGCGAATACTAACCTAGGCATTGGCAAGTACGGCCCTAGGCCCGCCCTCACACACACCGTTTCAGCCATTTTGACAACTGTCAAAACTTGGCCAAATGTCATTTTAAATTGCTCATAAACATATCGAGTTTCACTTTAAAAATTTGGTAATTGTGTATAGAGCGACCTCTATTGGCGAGTGGCGCACATAGTTTGGCTAGGTTTTGTCTCTTTCGTGCAGAGTCGGAGATAATCATACATATAATTATAATATATAATCATTCATCTCAAAAAGAGAGATGAATATACATCTGACAAACTGGATTGCCAGACTATAGCTTATACAGCCTAGACTAATTACGTCCGATTCAGACGATAAACAAAGTGATAGCGTGGGGGATAGCGCAATACCGCGTAACTAACACATGCAGATAAAGATTATATTCCATAGAAGTATGTTTGTAATAAGAATCTTATTGACATGTGTTAGATACGCGGTATGGCACTATCCCCGACGATAGGGGTGTCTAGACAATCGAACGATGTAAATTGTCCTCAGTAGCTCCTACGTAGTGAGCGGAAAATACAGCTAGCGACCTCTAGTGTCTAGTAGTGGAACTAAAATCGCTTTCAGCTCACACAGACTTTGTTTCTACGTCGTCGACATCTAGCGGGGAGTAGTACGAAACTCGTAATTTACAGCGCCAAATTAAGTTACAGTTTGACGTCAAAAGATAATACGGGTCAGGTGCGTTCAATATCTTAACACAACCTTAATATCTAGGCGATAAAGCCGTAAATATATTTTTGGCAACAGAATCGTAGTATCTTTGACGTCGATTGTACCTAATACACAAAATGGATAGGTTAGGCACTGGTCTCATCGCGAGCTACTGAACTATGAACTATGAGCTATAAACACGAACAAAAGATACGCACTCCCGTGTAAATAAAAGAGACACGGGAGTGCGTATCTTTAGTTCGTGTTTATAGCCGATAGTTCATAGCTTAGTAGCTCGCGGTGAGACCAGTGCCTAAGCCTTCATTGAAAAACTAATTAACGAGAACGTAGTATTACAAACATAACCATCATCATCATCATCATCAGCCTATGATAGTCCACTGCTGGACGTAGGCCTCTCCTATTAACTATGCGTATAAACACATTAGGAGGTAAATACCCATAATCACCACGCTGGGCAAGCGGATTGGCGATCGCAGTAATGTGTCCACTATGATGATGCTGCTGCCCATCATCAATCTTTTATCAAATAATGGTCAGTGACACTTCAATCCTTTAGTCGACTCTTACGACACCCGCAGGAGGAGTTGGGGTGGTGACAAATGTATTCTTACTGCCGTCACCACACGGCGTCTGGCAACATAACCAATAACGAATAGAATCAATAATTAATAATGTCGCGATATAGAAAAACATAAACGAATAAGTGTTGGGTGGTGCAGTTATATTGCACTGCTTTTTATCCCATTTTTGTAAGGATATTTTTGTAAGGATCTATAATAGATAACAAAAATGATAATAATAAAACGTTATTAAAGTAGAGGCATCGTAAGAAGTCGTTTTTGACGTTTGTTTGCACATGAAGTTCTGTAAATATTCACAGTTAGTATAATGGAGCAAATGTCAAACTTCATTGTTGCCTGTACGGAATAGTGATGTTACTACTGTTGCTGCAATTTACCGATACGTCAATCGATATAAATAAGTAAACCTTTTTTATGCAGGTACGAATAATTGCTATAATAACGTACGCACATATTTTCTAAAAGTTTGTTATGATTTCGACAGGTCCTCGCGAGCCCGTGTGCCCGGTGGATACGCGGCTATTACAGACTGTGTTGACTGTGTGATATAGTTACTATCTCTCGCTAACAGAGGTTGTGGATGCTATGAATTTTGCTTATAGAGGTCACGTCCTATCCGTCCTATAAAACATCCTACCTAAATGCGACTTTACGTCATTATGACGTCACCGGCACCAAAGTTTCGCTGGCTGCTAATAATTCTAAGTAAGATTACCAAACACTTTTTTAGTTCGGATTACCTAACACTTTTTTAATTTTTTTTTTGAATGGCAAGTACCAGACCTAACGCCCTTTCGCACTTGACTGAAAATTTTATGACGGTAAAATCGAGCGTTTCGCAACACTATTGTGAGCTGTCAAAAACGACTTCTTTCGATGCCCCTACATTAGTCCTTTTTCATGCATCGACTATATAGTGACAGGTGTCAGTATATAGTTTTTACACAAAAGATCCCAATGGGTCGAAATGTATCCGTAAGGGCCCCACCAATAAGATAAGACAGGTGCAAGGTGTCAGGTATCGTTTTAAAATATAATAGTTCATAAAGATCCCGTCTCTTAGAACTCCTATTAATTTCAAACCGGTGTGTATGAGAGCCCAAACATATGACACTATAGCGTGCCTATTCTAACTTAACTAGAGTCGTCGCCATTTGTATGTATAAAGTAACCCAATGTTCGACACATTCATACCAATAGTTGACACTGTCAATCTGCTGATGATGGTGTGAAGATATCCCTAATACATAAATTTTATAGTGTCAACCATTTTACATTAAAACAGTCTGTGGTTGCCTTATACATATACATGGTGGCCACTGCACCAGCCATGACCCGATATATCGATACGGACAACGCTGCAATAATATGTACACGACCATCACATGGGAACAGGTAGTTCAGATATTATCGGCAAGTCTGTATCGATGTGTCGGACCTGTACATATGTAGATTCAATGAAAACTGACTAAAACATAAAACTAAGTACATTAATACATCAGAGTGTTGAGTGAACAAAGCTTGCTATTTTTGGAATTTGAACTTTTCATAAAATTATATTTTGAAAAAAATATAGTAAATGCAGACGGGCATTAAATTATATTCCGTTAGCGTCTTACAGAATTGGTAAAAAAAATACTTTTCTCAAACATGCAATTAATTATTGTTGTTATGTTCCTTATAATAGGCTGAGAAGTTCGACGTTTCAGGTGCGACTAGGACAAGAGGTCGTTAATGGAATACAAATCTTGAAAGCCTAGGCCGGCAAAGTGCTCTTTTTGAAACCATTCCATTCCACATAAATTTGTTGCACAGGCATCTTGACATTCTTCCACTATGGATATAAAAAAATATAAAACTTTGATATTTTGTTGATTATTTCATTGCGTGTTTGAGAAAAGCACTATACATTCCTCGGTCGGAAATATGGGGTTACCCTTTCGTCCCGGCCTCTATAGTAATGTATTATTATGCACGGACGAACAAGACTTAAGGGTACAAAAATAAATAGAATTGACCAATTTACGAAAATTTAAATTAAAGACACCCGCGAAATAGTTTATTTTTCGTGTAGGAAAGTTACAATGCAAATCTATGCTGGTCCTGCCCAATGTGATTCCTAAAGTACATATTCCATTTTTAGCAAGTAACGATATGAGTGAAAAGCGTGGATAGGATATCAAAAATAGTATTGTTTTATTAAACGTCAAACAAATAAATATGTTTCCAAATAAGTTGATTCATTAAATGGCGTATTCTCTGACCATTGATACAAGGGTCAAAATTCTTTTCGTTGTCTTGTTTCATACCACTCTGTCACGCTTTTAGTTGCTGTTTCAACTCAGTATAAAAAAAAATCCGGTGCACTTGTATTTCTTTTTCACGCTAGATTTTAATCCATACATCTAAAATTTAAAACAAAACTGCATCTCATACAAAAATAACAATTGTGCCTCGTTTTTTAGGGACACAAAATAAGACAAAGAAAAGAATTTTGACCCATAAGGGATTCATTATTAAAGGGAAATCATTAGCACAGTCACCAACAAATATATCTTAGCGTCCGTACGCTCAAAAATAACTGAACACGTCTTTATTGTCATAACGATAGAGACTTGTTTAGATATTTTTGAGCGCTTCGGATGCTTAGATATATCTGATGACAAATGTACATGTATAAAAGCGAGTTATAAACAGTAGACAAGTGTTGTTTTACCTATATATGGCCGGTAAATAAAAGCTAATTTATCTTCACCATTAGGAATTCTTGTCATCATTTGTATGAAAAACATTTATGGGTAAATCAACTTTTTCTGTCTGTTATTGCCATGGTTACGGTCGCCTGAGTCACGCTGGTTTTATGCAAAATTATGCTACTTAAACTATGCATACATTTTTCTGGTGTTAATAAGCCGTTTTCTTAATGGGCCACCTACAGACATGCACTACTGGGATACATATGCATATTATGTTTGCCTAATTTAAGTAGCATAATTTTGCACAAAACCAGCGTGACGCAGGCGACCGTAACCATAGTAATAACAGACAGAAAAAAGGCAATTCACTCTCATATCATAATAAAATAAAATGGCACAGTCAAGGTAAAATAGATGCACACAACAAGTCAAACATGTATACGCGAAATTATAATATTACTCGTAGAATTCAGCATACCTAGCCAAGATATCATTCAGCAATCTTATACGATAAGCGATCAGTAATACATGTATGAGAATGACAGGTTCGAATGAAGTCACGTGACCATTTCCATACATTATTGTGGTCACGTGACTTATCGCTTATCGTATACGATCGCAGAATGGCATGACTACGCCTGCTGTATACGTATATTTGGCAAATTGTGCGCATTATTTTTGACCTTTACTGTACAATCCGGTCTCTTATCATTATCTTAACAGCAAACGAACTTATAAAATAATACCAAATAATAATACAAACATTTTGGTCTCCATTAAAATACAATTTTGTCGTTTAATCTAAATGTCATAACTAAACAGGCTATTTACAATACATAGACGAATACTAAGACGTGTTACAATTTATACCATCCCGCGGTTTTGAGCGCGTCTTAGTTATCCATCGGCTACGTAGTCAGCTTCACTAAACCTAGCTGGGTCTAAAGTAATAAATGCCGCCTTTGTACAGGCACCTTTTGGGTATTTGGGTAGATTATGTTTCATATTTCAATAGTACATTGTGCATTAAGGAAAGTAAGTACGGAACTACTAACAAGAGTGTTAGAAGCTTTTATGACTCGAGTTAGTATTCCGCTTACCGACCCTGATGCATACAATGTTTTTCATCACACTTGCCGACAAAAATATAAGTTTTAAGACATAATATTATTAAATGACGTTCTGACATTTCTATTACTCCCGAGGGAATTTCACTTTTCTATTACTCCCGCTACGCACCCAAGCAATGGCGCGCTTAGACAGAAAGTGTGATGAAATAATATTTATTTGAATACATACGCCTTTATTCCAAAACGTCTTTTAATCTCACAAGTATCACATCCCTTTCCTTCTTATATTTTTTTCTTTTAGAGGGAAAGGGACGAAGGTTAGAAGACGTTTACGATTAAGGGAATAAGATTCTAGAAATAATAGTTTCCTTTCAAATGACAGTGCATCATTCAATGACTGAAAATTATTGTTATTGCCTCGATATTACAAAGTTCTATGTTGCACTTTTGTCAACTTTAAAGTTGGACCTTGTCACACGGACACTTAGTCCAGATTTAATTGGCTATGTAAAGTTTTCTGAAGATATTGAATATTATATTTTCCCTGGTAGCCGTTGTTTTATTGTGCAAGAAAATACGGCTCTTTTATTTTTTTGCTCTATAATTTGTTAACAATTTTTTTTTAAGTGAGTGTGATGACATTTGTTCAATTTTATGGCTAACGCTTTCGTCTGCAACAAGTACATTGAAATAGAAAAAAAAAGATAAAATGACACGAGTGACATTGATGTTAACCGATTTTTTTTCTATTTTCATTGTACTGATTGCGGACGAACGCATTAGATTCTATTCATCCATAAAACTGCACAAACGTCACCTCACTCACTTAAAAAAAGATTATCAATCATTTATAGGAATAAAAATAAAAAAGCCTCATTTTCTTGAACCTTAAGACGACGGCTATCAGGGAAAAATATAATATTCATACCTTCAGAAAACTTTACATAGCCAATTACACTAAAAAATATACATAGATTGTTGCAGGCATTTTAAATCAATTAGTAATAATCAGACATTAGATATGATGTCAATATTGGACCGCGACCCTTGTATAAAACGTTGAGGCTGTCTCTCTTACACCCACGTGCGCGAGTGAGAGGCAAGCTCAGGAATGTAGTCTAATTTACGATCAGTCAATCCTTAAGAAAGGTATATCAGTCGTTTTTTAGGCAATTTTATAGCTAGTGTCATTTTTATGTTCTATTTTTGGGACAGTAATATGTACTTGTATCGTATTATCAAACCGCGAATTTGAAAGTACTTTTGACACAACAGTGTAAGTCAATCTGGGATATATACATAGTTATACATATATTCATAGTTTAAGTGCAGAGACTGACAGACAATAGATAAATTAATCACTCGCTACATCTATAAACAGCTCTTTTCTTGGTAAATGTTGTGTCAACTGTACTTTAGAATCCCTTTCTGATTCCGGTTTGATAATATTACATTATTGAGATTGAGCCTAAGTGGATTTAACAAAAAAAAATCAAAGAAATTAGGTACAGACAAGTGCAAAAATAAGTATCGAAAGAATCCGCTCATAAATATGTTACGACGTTCTTATTGCACAGAATTAGAGTGCACTGTGACATATTTTTTGAACATTTTTGTGTACATCTTATTTTGTCTTTGACTGTACTTAGTATGTTATATTTTTATAGCATTTAGTTATTTCATTTGTCCCAAAAATAGAAAGTGCCTTACGAATACTGACAGCTAATAAAGAAGAAGCACTGGTATACTGATAGCGGTAAAAGTGCATGGCCTTTTCTTAAATCAATTCATTTTCATCAATTGGCCATCTATTTTTACGAAGTTGTACATTTCATCGACGTCTCCTAACATAGGAAACCGATATGTATTGACCCTTTCGAACGTACAGACGTATTGATAAGACCAAAAGAGAAACGATACTTATCGTCTTTCTAAGTTAGTTTACTCCATATCTCACAGTAGTGTCTAAAATCTATATTAGCTGTCAAATAAGGTTGAATCAACATTTTTTGTCTTTTATTGCCATGGTTACGGTCGCCTGAGTCACTTTTATGCAATATTATGCTGCTTGAACTATACAAACATGCATGTAGTCCATGTTTGTAGGAGTCCCATTTAAAAGGGATTGAAAAGGCTTAGTAACATCAGAATAGTACATCACGACACAAGTGCGAAAAACATGGATCTCGAAACGATGTTTTAAAACACGACCGAGAGGGACGAGTTACGAATTTCGCTATTGCACGTGTCTCCTACGACGTTTTTTAGTGCAAATGGCCCTCCGAAGTTTTGGACCTGACGTAAAATGACACACTTCTCGCACTAGAGCCTAAAAAAGGCACGATCTGTACTATAAAATGTATGTTTTCATAGTTTAAGTAAGTAGCATAATTCTGCATAAGTGCGTGACTCAGGACACCGTAACCATGGCAATAATAGATAAGAAACAGTTGATTCACCCATATAACACTTGTACTGTCAATACCATATTTATTATTATTACAAAGTACATAATCAAAATCATGTCAATAATCATTTCGTGTAAATGTTATATAAATATAAGATAACGCATTTTTCGATTGCTCCATATAAATCAGCTAGCGGTTATATATTAACGCACAATGGATATAAGTGTAAGGTATATAATGTATAAAAAGTTAAACGTTAAGTACAAAATTATAGGAATGTTCTTATTGGTCGACGCCCCATCCATGTAGGTTCTTAGACTGGTTTTCTTCTGAAACGGAAACGATACATTTTATTAATATTACATTTATACTATTGAAATATTGTTAAATAATAAATTGTGAAATTATCAGATCTATTGCTTACGAGCGGGAGCCCGTTTCTCGAACGCTTGTAACTTGTAATACAAGTCGAAGTCTCTTTAACACTATTAATTAGATAAGGACTTCCGCTTGTATTACAAGTTACAAGCTTTCGAGCAATAGGTCCCAGTTCTCAAAAAGTTAGTACTCAATGAAGACAATCGACTTTATAATTGGGTCAACATTTTACCAACAAATAGATCGTGGGCGAGCATGCCTCGCTTCACGAGTTGTAATTTTTTAAGCAGGCTATTCTGAGTCATAATACTTCCTATTTTAAGGAGTTGATAATGAGGCACATATCACGTGACCGGTAGTGGCAGATGGGTCATTGTCAGATTTATTTAGGATATCGTCTTTTCGGTGAACATACAGAAAGTTAAGGAGTTCCTGTACTAAGCATAGATTTATAAAAGCAGTAAACTTTTGACCACCGATTGGACAACTTTTGTTTTTCCGACTGACAATGACCCAGATGGTAAAAGATTCGATACTCACAGAAGAGCAGGTCGCACTGAACTAACTGTCGCTGTCGTAGTCGAAGAGTGAGAGTAGAAGAGTCTTTACTTCCTGCCTCGCACAGCTAAACTTTGGAACGAACTGTCACAAGCGGTGTTTCCAGACCGATACGACCTTCAAACTTTCAAGAAAAGAGCGTACTCCCACCTTAAAGGCCGGCAACGCATTTGCGACGCCTCTGGTATGCGGGTGTCCATGGGCGACGTTAATCGCTTTCCATCAGGCGATTCGTCTGTTCGCTTGCCACCTATAGTATAAAAAAAAGAGCAGGTCGCACTGAACTAACTGTCGTTGTCGAAGAGTAGAAGAGGCAATACTCACAGAAGAGCAGGTCGCTGGCGAGCGTGCGCGCCTCGCTCCAGGAGCGCGCGCAGTCCGCGGCGCAGGGACTGACGTGAGCACCGTGCGGCAGTAGACACAGTACTCACAGAAGAGCAGGTCGCTGGCGAGCGTGCGCGCCTCGCTCCAGGAGCGCGCGCAGTCCGCGGCGCAGGGACTGACGTGAGCACCGTGCGGCAGTAGACACAGTACTCACAGAAGAGCAGGTCGCTGGCGAGCGTGCGCGCCTCGCTCCAGGAGCGCGCGCAGTCCGCGGCGCAGGGACTGACGTGAGCACCGTGCGGCAGTAGACACAGTACTCACAGAAGAGCAGGTCGCTGGCGAGCGTGCGCGCCTCGCTCCAGGAGCGCGCGCAGTCCGCGGCGCAGGGACTGACGTGAGCACCGTGCGGCAGTAGACACAGTACTCACAGAAGAGCAGGTCGCTGGCGAGCGTGCGCGCCTCGCTCCAGGAGCGCGCGCAGTCCGCGGCGCAGGGACTGACGTGAGCACCGTGCGGCAGTAGACACAGTACTCACAGAAGAGCAGGTCGCTGGCGAGCGTGCGCGCCTCGCTCCAGGAGCGCGCGCAGTCCGCGGCGCAGGGACTGACGTGAGCACCGTGCGGCAGTAGACACAGTACTCACAGAAGAGCAGGTCGCTGGCGAGCGTGCGCGCCTCGCTCCAGGAGCGCGCGCAGTCCGCGGCGCAGGGACTGACGTGAGCACCGTGCGGCAGTAGACACAGTACTCACAGAAGAGCAGGTCGCTGGCGAGCGTGCGCGCCTCGCTCCAGGAGCGCGCGCAGTCCGCGGCGCAGGGACTGACGTGAGCACCGTGCGGCAGTAGACACAGTACTCACAGAAGAGCAGGTCGCTGGCGAGCGTGCGCGCCTCGCTCCAGGAGCGCGCGCAGTCCGCGGCGCAGGGACTGACGTGAGCACCGTGCGGCAGTAGACACAGTACTCACAGAAGAGCAGGTCGCTGGCGAGAGTGCGCGCCTCGCTCCAGGAGCGCGCGCAGTCCGCGGCGCAGGGACTGACGTGAGCACCGTGCGGCAGTAGACACAGTACTCACAGAAGAGCAGGTCGCTGGCGAGAGTGCGCGCCTCGCTCCAGGAGCGCGCGCAGTCCGCGGCGCAGGGACTGACGTGAGCACCGTGCGGCAGTAGACACAGTACTCACAGAAGAGCAGGTCGCTGGCGAGCGTGCGCGCCTCGCTCCAGGAGCGCGCGCAGTCCGCGGCGCAGGGACTGACGTGAGCACCGTGCGGCAGTAGACACAGTACTCACAGAAGAGCAGGTCGCTGGCGAGAGTGCGCGCCTCGCTCCAGGAGCGCGCGCAGTCCGCGGCGCAGGGACTGACGTGAGCACCGTGCGGCAGTAGACACAGTACTCACAGAAGAGCAGGTCGCTGGCGAGCGTGCGTGCCTCGCTCCAGGAGCGCGCGCAGTCCGCGGCGCAGGGACTGACGTGAGCACCGTGCGGCAGTAGACACAGTACTCACAGAAGAGCAGGTCGCTGGCGAGCGTGCGCGCCTCGCTCCAGGAGCGCGCGCAGTCCGCGGCGCAGGGACTGACGTGAGCACCGTGCGGCAGTAGACACAGTACTCACAGAAGAGCAGGTCGCTGGCGAGCGTGCGCGCCTCGCTCCAGGAGCGCGCGCAGTCCGCGGCGCAGGGACTGACGTGAGCACCGTGCGGCAGTAGACACAGTACTCACAGAAGAGCAGGTCGCTGGCGAGCGTGCGTGCCTCGCTCCAGGAGCGCGCGCAGTCCGCGGCGCAGGGACTGACGTGAGCACCGTGCGGCAGTAGACACAGTACTCACAGAAGAGCAGGTCGCTGGCGAGCGTGCGTGCCTCGCTCCAGGAGCGCGCGCAGTCCGCGGCGCAGGGACTGACGTGAGCACCGTGCGGCAGTAGACACAGTACTCACAGAAGAGCAGGTCGCTGGCGAGCGTGCGCGCCTCGCTCCAGGAGCGCGCGCAGTCCGCGGCGCAGGGACTGACGTGAGCACCGTGCGGCAGTAGACACAGTACTCACAGAAGAGCAGGTCGCTGGCGAGAGTGCGCGCCTCGCTCCAGGAGCGCGCGCAGTCCGCGGCGCAGGGACTGACGTGAGCACCGTGCGGCAGTAGACACAGTACTCACAGAAGAGCAGGTCGCTGGCGAGAGTGCGCGCCTCGCTCCAGGAGCGCGCGCAGTCCGCGGCGCAGGGACTGACGTGAGCACCGTGCGGCAGTAGACACAGTACTCACAGAAGAGCAGGTCGCTGGCGAGCGTGCGCGCCTCGCTCCAGGAGCGCGCGCAGTCCGCGGCGCAGGGACTGACGTGAGCACCGTGCGGCAGTAGACACAGTACTCACAGAAGAGCAGGTCGCTGGCGAGAGTGCGCGCCTCGCTCCAGGAGTGCGCGCAGTCCGCGGCGCAGGGACTGACGTGAGCACCGTGCGGCAGTAGACACAGTACTCACAGAAGAGCAGGTCGCTGGCGAGCGTGCGCGCCTCGCTCCAGGAGCGCGCGCAGTCCGCGGCGCAGGGACTGACGTGAGCACCGTGCGGCAGTAGACACAGTACTCACAGAAGAGCAGGTCGCTGGCGAGAGTGCGCGCCTCGCTCCAGGAGTGCGCGCAGTCCGCGGCGCAGGGACTGACGTGAGCACCGTGCGGCAGTAGACACAGTACTCACAGAAGAGCAGGTCGCTGGCGAGCGTGCGCGCCTCGCTCCAGGAGCGCGCGCAGTCCGCGGCGCAGGGACTGACGTGAGCACCGTGCGGCAGTAGACACAGTACTCACAGAAGAGCAGGTCGCTGGCGAGAGTGCGCGCCTCGCTCCAGGAGTGCGCGCAGTCCGCGGCGCAGGGACTGACGTGAGCACCGTGCGGCAGTAGACACAGTACTCACAGAAGAGCAGGTCGCTGGCGAGCGTGCGCGCCTCGCTCCAGGAGTGCGCGCAGTCCGCGGCGCAGGGACTGACGTGAGCACCGTGCGGCAGTAGACACAGTACTCACAGAAGAGCAGGTCGCTGGCGAGCGTGCGCGCCTCGCTCCAGGAGCGCGCGCAGTCCGCGGCGCAGGGACTGACGTGAGCACCGTGCGGCAGTAGACACAGTACTCACAGAAGAGCAGGTCGCTGGCGAGCGTGCGCGCCTCGCTCCAGGAGCGCGCGCAGTCCGCGGCGCAGGGACTGACGTGAGCACCGTGCGGCAGTAGACACAGTACTCACAGAAGAGCAGGTCGCTGGCGAGCGTGCGTGCCTCGCTCCAGGAGCGCGCGCAGTCCGCGGCGCAGGGACTGACGTGAGCACCGTGCGGCAGTAGACACAGTACTCACAGAAGAGCAGGTCGCTGGCGAGCGTGCGTGCCTCGCTCCAGGAGCGCGCGCAGTCCGCGGCGCAGGGCCGCGCGTCCGCCTCCGGAGCCTCCTCCGCCGCCGCCGCCGCCGCTGGAACTGAAGTTATATCGATTAAACAGGCCATACATGTAAGGGTGTACCTGACAGGTTTGCCTGTACAGGTAAACTAGAGCGTGTATTAGGGTGTCCCCTATTTTACGAATTTTAGAAATTAATAACGCATACCCCCTAAATCGGTTTCTTTTACCTCAAGACACACTGAAAAAAAAAATCAGTTCATTCCTGTAACTGCAACCCGTACCGACTATCATGCCATTTTCCTATACAATGTATGAAAATGACCAAAATTTTTTTTCGTTTTTTTTATTTTTTTCTATGGCATTAAAATATACTACTGTCTTATAAACATTTTATCATAAAATTAACTTAATGAGAACAGAAAAACAATACATTATTATCAACTTACTGTCTGACTATTTTTTTTCATAGTAATTTGTATGGGAATTTCAGATGAAAGTCGGCACGGGTTCCTGTTACAGGAATGAGCTGATTTTTTTTTTTTTTTCAGAGTGTTTTGGGGTTATAAAAGCCGATTTAGGGGGTATGTGTTATTCATTTCTAAAATTCGTAAAATAGGGGAGACCCTAGCGTGTATGTTGCAAAAACCTGCACAGTTCTGTAACATACACGCTCCGGTTTACCTGAACAGTTGACTTGTACAGGCGAACCTGTCAGGTACACCCTTACGTTTATAGCAGGCCTTACGATTTAACCTTTATGCCCCGGCCACGACATTGGTCTAAGGCGACCAGCGGCGAGCGAATCCATGAGTTGGAGCGGGGTGCCAATATGGGTACGAGAGGGAGCACCATACGTTTTCCGCTAAGCCGGTCGCCTTAGACCGAAGTCGTGGCCGCGACATAACGGCCCGGCCACGACATTGGTCTAAGGCGACCAGCGGAGAGCGAATCCATGAGTTAGAGCGGGGTGCCGATATGAGTACGAGAGGGAGCACCATACGTTTTCCGCTAAGCCGGTCGCCTTAGACCAATGTCGTGACCAGGACATTAAAGAGCCTCAAAGCAAAACTTAAACGCTGGAACTGGAACTGAAGTTATGTTGGTCAGTAGATTGTGGCAAGGGATCAAAATGGTATACACCGTGTTTTTATTATTTAAAAAAAATATGACATTTGATTGGATTTATCTTCATATAATAGTTTGCAATTAATCTATCTTTTGTCTTAATAACATTTTGTCTTAAAACTTATTTTCTTGTCGGCAAATGTAATAAGAAACATTGCACGCATCACGGTCAGTAAGCGGTATACTAACTCGAGTCATTAAAAGCGCACCGCAAAACGGCGTCGGGCTTCTAACACTCTCGTTAGTGGGTTGTTCTGGCGTTTCAACCGCTTTATTCCCTTCCTCAGATATTCTGGACAAATGAGCCACAATAATGATTTGATAAAACTGTATACTATAGCACCCTGTGCAATACAATCGCGATTGAAATATTGTCATTATTTTGACTCACTTTAGAATAAATGTAAGGAAGTTAATGAAAGCTGTTCAAACGCCGAGAAAACAACGCTAGTAATTCCGTACTTAACTTACCTCCCTTGATGCACAATGTACTATTAACGGTGTAAACATACCTGTGGACTCCCGCCTCGTGACGCCGAGTTGGAAGGCGTCCGCTAATGTCTTGTGTGGCGTGTAGCGCGCCAGCGACGCCGAGGCTATAGGACATTGGGTGGGTTAGCCGATACAAGTGGTTCCACTTTTATAAACTACGTGGATAATTAGCTAATTATCAAACCGCGATAGGCTTAGCACAGGATTAGTGACTTAGCGAGATAGACTATATATCCTTCTTTTATTCATTAGTAAACGATGGAAAATCTATCTCGCGGCGACATACTGTCATCCGGGCGTTTTCACAAACCGTTATTGAAATCACCTTGTTATTTAATTTGGTCAAGTTTAGGCTTATTCGACTCAGAATCACGAGCTCATTCGATTCTGTTAGGAGAAAAAATATGTCCCATAATTTTCATACAGTTTTCATTCCGCTACCGCCTTTGAACATCTATGAAAAAACGGTATCGTAATGGAAAAAAATATTTTGGGACATTTTTTTTCTCCTATTAGAATCGAAAGAGCTCGTGATCCTGAGTAGAACAAGCCCAAACTTGTACGAATTAAATAAAAAGGCGATTCCAACAACGGATTTTGAAAACGCCCATCCACTCACTTGCTTTGATTTTTGCGATAGACTCTATGTCTATGTAAAATAAGAGTGATGACACGTAAAAGCTACATGAAGCAAGTGAGTGGTTATATAGTTCCACGAGAGTTGAGATCACGCACACATCAACATGTCGTTTAAGCACACGGGGACTTTGAAATTAGTGTTCTTTTTCCGTACTGACAGCAAACCCAATTGCAACTGTAAGATTGTTCAAGGAATTTGCTTCAATATTTTGACGCAATTCATTCATTCATTCACTACATTTTTTACAATTAGTACTTCATTTGGATGTGTGTGAAAAAATTCACCTCAACTCTGGTGAAATTACCGATACCAATCATGTGCTAAGCATACAGAAGTAAATTTGAAAGTACTGTTAACACAGCAGTGTATAAGTCGATCTAGGATATATTATATTAGTTTAAGTCCAGAGACTTACAGACGATAGATTAATTCACTCACTACATCTATAAACAATTTTTTGTTTGGTAAATGTCGTGTCAACAGAACTTTCTATTTTACTTCTGATCGCGGTTTGATAATAACATCTATCGGTTTTACTGATCATAGCATAATAATACAGCTATCAAAAAATACGTAGATAATCATTACAGTATTAAGCGTTGTATTTTTAAACGAATATAATAGATGAGTATGCATAGTAATAAGAAATCGCAAGCCTATTCTCTCGCAATGTGTATAAAAATAGCAATACATGAATACAGTGTTTTATTAGTAGCACAAAATATCCATCTACTTCAACATCAATTTAAAAGTCCTCTTTCGATAAAATTCAAAACAATATTAGCGTCAGACATCACACAAAACATAGCTTCCTTATTTTAATATACAGTCCGTTACATCATATCGCTTTTAAGTAATCCAATCACATTAAAACTACTCAATATAATCTGTAGACTGCAATTTAAAATAAAATTATTCCATCCAAAAGGGCCAAAGAACTGCTACAAATTAGACCTTAGCCAGTAAACACAAAATAGTAGTAAGCTTCACGGGTTCTGCGCTTGTAGTAATGTGTCTACACGGGTTCTGGCCCAGAGTATAGTTTACAACATGTTACATGAGTAAATAACCTCGCACGTACGTTTTATATAAGTCATACTTTTAGTACGGACCAGTGCAATTGAAAAAAAAAGGCTTTCTCATATCAAATGATGAGATCACGACATCAACATGTATGAAAAACTTTTTTCGCGATTTTGGGGGTGGTCTCATACTAAAAGTTGCTCAGTGTAACATATGTAAATATGTATAATGTGTATGAGGATATTATGGGCTCATGTAACACGTAGTATACGGGACAACCACTTTTTTTTTGTTATTCTGTCACGTCAGTCAACAGTTTATTAGTTTGCTTGGATGACCCACCTTGGAAGCCACATAACTGTCAAAAATTCAAACTATTGTCAGTTTTGCTATTAAACTGTGATTTTAAGTTACCCAGGAGAACATTAAGGCGCATTCCACAAGAATGTCGGGTACGTGGCGACGTTTTTCGCGTACATCTAAGAAAGTTACGGATAAAATTTTTGGTGTATCTTTATTTTATAACTGAGTGTTTGTATTTATCGAGAATTCTCGCACTTTCAATATATTTCTAAGATAGCTGTCATAGCCGTCACATTTCTGACAAAGTAGACTTTCGTAACCATGGTAACGCCATAAAAAAGTGATTGACCCGATACGCGGGTTCAGCAGTGACTAGCAGTACTTGGCCGAGTCAGGTGAACTAGCGACAAGGAAAGGAAAGGTCGCCGGTCACACGAACGTCTCGTCGGGCACCGGCGCCGGGGCGAGCCGGACCACCGACACTCGCCGGGAGTACACTATACGGACAAACGTTTCAATGCCGGCCTTTTTAACTATGTCGGTTATGATCCTAGTGAGGGCAATTTTTTATATAAAAAATGTTGTTCCGTGTTAATAGGTGTTTTCTATGTCAAGTATCTGGATGAATCAACTTTTGACGTTTGCATAAATTAAGTAGCATAATTTTGCATAAAACCAGCGTGACTCAGGCGACCGTAACCATGGCAATAATAGATAGAAAAATCCCATCCCTGTGCTGTCGTTAAATTATCTTGTCTTACTAATTATTAGACAATAATGAGCAATATTGTTAAAATTGCTTGTTAATATTGTCTTGCTAGTCGTCAAGTCTCTGTAATTTTCAAGTTTGCTGCGTGTAAAATTGTAATTTGTAAGACCATGAATACGTGGCGCAATTTGTAGGATAGTTAAGAAAATATGTAAGATGGCCGCTCGTATTTTTCGGCGAATCGTGCGTATTTTTTCTATTTATATTTTTTATTTTATTTTTATATATACTGCCATGTTCTAGGTTTAGTTTTTAAGTCTATAATTATGTATTTATGTAAAAAATGCACGAATAGCAGTACTTGGCCGAGTGAGGTGAACTAGCGACAAGGAAAGGAAAGGTCGCCGGTCACACGAACGTCTCGTCGGGCACCGGCGCCGGGGCGAGCCGGACCACCAACACTCGCCGGGAGTACACTATACGGACAAACGTTTCAATGCCGGCCTTTTTAACTACGTAGTCGGTTGTGATCCTAGTGAGGGCAATTTTTTATACAAAAGATGTTGTTCCCCCATTAATTATGTTTTCTATGTTTAAGGCTCTGGTCTCACCGCGAGCTAATAAGCTATGATTATGTTTTCTATGTTTAAGGCTCTGGTCTCACCGCGAGCTAATAAGCTATGAACTATCAGCTATAAACACGAACAAAAGATACGCACCCCCGTGTCTCTTTTATTTACACGGAATAAGGCACGGAATAAGGCAATTTTTTATACAAACATTTTTATAGTACACTATACGGACAAACGTTTCAATGCCGGCCTTTTTAACTACGTAGTCGGTTATGATCCCAGTGAGGGCATTTTTTGTACAAAAAATGTTGTTCCCCCATTAAGCACTGGTCTCAACGCGAGCTACTAAGCTATGAACTATCGGCTATAAACACGAACAAAAGATACGCACTCCCGTGTCTCTTTTATTTACACGGAAGTGCGTATCTTTTGTTCCAGTTTATAGCCCGTAGCTCATAGCTTATAGTAGCTCGTGGTGAGACTAGTGTCATAACAAAGTATTCTGCAAGCTCTACTATAAAAAATTCAGACTATTGTCAATTTTGCTATTAAACTGTGATTTTACAACTGTGACAATAGATTAATGAATCACTCTTTTCCAGGTATATGTTGTGTCATCAGTACTTTCGAATCCCTTTCTGATTCCGGTTTGATAATAACCATGGTAACGACATAAAAAAGTAATAGACCCGATACGCGGGTTCAGCAGTGAATAGCAGTACTTGGCCGAGTCAGGTGAACTAGCGACAAGGAAAGGAAAGGTCGCCGGTCACACGAACGTCTCGTCGGGCACCGGCGCCGGGGCGAGCCGGACCACGGACACTCGCCGGGAGTACACTATACGGACAAACGTTTCAATGCCGGCCTTTTTAACTACGTAGTCGGTTATGATGTTAGTGAGGGCAATTTTTATACAAAAAATGTTGTTCCCCCATTAATGGTTGTTTTCTATGTTAAGTATCTGGATGAATCAACTTTTGACGTTTGCATAAAAATCCCATCCCTGTGCTGTCGTTAAATTACCTTGTCTTGCTAATTATTAGACAATAATTAGCAATATTGTTTAAATTGCTTGTTAATATTGTCTTGCTAGTCGTCAAGTCTCTGTAATTTTCAAGTTTGCGAGTAAAATTGTAATTTGTAAGACCATGAATACGTGGCGCAAGTTGTAGGATAGTTAAGAAAAATGTAAGATGGCCGCGGACGCTGCGGTACTGCCATGTGGCTAGACGTGGCAGTGGCGTTTTTGCGTTCAGTTCACTTACAAAACTGAACGTAAATAAACGTCACTGTTAAGGCAGTATCACACTGTGTGCAACGCGACGCGTCCGATGAAGTGTGATGCCAGCCATCGTGCGTATTTTTTCTATTTCAATTTTTTATTTTATTTTTATATATACTGCCACGTTTTAGGTTTAGTTTTTAAGTCTATAATTATGTATCTATGTAGCAAATGCACGAATAGCAGTACTTGGCCGAGTCAGGTGAACTAGCGACAAGGAAAGGAAAGGTCGCCGGTCACACGAACGTCTCGTCGGGCACCGGCGCCGGGGCGAGCCGGACCACCGACACTCGCCGGGAGTACACTATACGGACAAACGTTTCAATGCCGGCCTTTTTGATCCTTTATAGGGCACCGGTCTCAAAAATGACCATCCAATAGCGCTATCTTTTAGTATTTTTTTCTTGTACAGAATTTTTCGTATTATATCATGGCGTTGAGGCTTGAACCTACGATTTTTTCGAGTCTTGTCCGTTAAAGGATTAACTCGGTAGTCGGTTATGATCCTAGTGAAGGCAATTTTTTACACAAAAAATCTTGTTCCCCCATTAATGGTTGTTTTCTGTGTTTAAGTATCTATGTATTTAAAGTCCATTCATCCTTAGCTGTCTTATCTAGTAAACAACTTTCTAACCTTTAAGAATTTATATTTGTTTTTTTTTGTTTTATTTTCGTTCACTGTAATAGACATTAGAGAAGAGCGGATCTCCTGTCACAAGTATTCCTATACTTACTAGGAGATCCCTACCTTTCTTTAAATTATGTAATTGTTTAAAGCGAAATAAAGTCTTTTTCATTTTCAACCTAAAAGTACACGTTTTCTGTTGTAAACTGCCATATTTGCCTATACCAATATACCTGAAGCGGTATTTGTGCAGTCCGTTCGTAGTGATTAGTAAATTGCTTAATTTTTAATCAAGGAAACAGCAGTTTACAACAGTAAACGTGTACTTTTAGGTTAGAAAGTTGTTTACTAGATAAGACAACTAAGGATTAAGGATGAATGGACTTTATACTATTTATTATGCACAGTCACAGTACTCATAACACAGGACTAGGTTAATTTATGTAAAAATATCTGGTATATTAAAACATTATGTTATAACTTATTATGTATTATTTACATAAAGAAAGACGGGAAGTTTATCTAACGGTGACATAC
>JALPQI010002660.1:0-95099 GCA_025490895.1 Thaumatotibia leucotreta
ATATTTTATTCAACACGGCCACATCTACAAATATGGCACTTTTACTTACATATTTCTTAACGTAATTACTTATTTTTTCATTTTATGGCACTTTATCACAAAAATGTCGTGCGTTTTGGTCAACGGTCGAGTCGCAACTGACAAAATGGCAGTTTAGCACTGAAGTTAGTCTCGAAAGAGGGATAGTGCAAAAAGGGCACCTGCATAATTTTGATACTTTCTAACGTCAAGTCGACAGGTGTCTTAGTGCCACGTAAAATATCAGTGCTTATAATGTCGTTTTTGCAATAAAAACATTTTTCACGGTTTTCGAGTTGTGTCGCTTTTGTATTTAATGGACGAGCTGTCGAGACCAGGTGCGTACGAAGCGCCGCCTGGTGGCAGAAAAATTATCGAAAACCCTCATTAGGCTCAATTTGAGTGTCATCATCAATGGCCACAGCATCCCTGACGGATGATTGTTACAACGCTGTGCTAGTTATTATTTTTACGTCTTGTACAGCTGCGCTTATGGCTGTACAAGCCTATCGCTGCGCGACACTTTTTGCCGCATAAGTCGCATGTGTGTTGTGAGTCTGGGGGTGAGGCTATACTACTGGCTTGATGGCGTTTGTCTCTTTTTTGTTGCAGTTTTTCCAGCCACACTTGGTCGTGCTTCTTTAATCAATTTGACTCAATTTGAGTGTCAATTGTTTGATATTTGAGCTCTATCTGCTATGGTAGTTACGCGGTATTGCACTATCCTGGACGATATAC
This sequence comes from Thaumatotibia leucotreta, assembly GCA_025490895.1. Classification (NCBI taxonomy): domain Eukaryota; kingdom Metazoa; phylum Arthropoda; class Insecta; order Lepidoptera; family Tortricidae; genus Thaumatotibia; species Thaumatotibia leucotreta. Next base: position 757 of record JALPQI010002660.1, read on the forward strand.
TAAAGATAGAATACCGAAGTTTATCATCGCTGGAGGTGGAGGTGGGATTTGAACCCATTTCCTCAGCTTTCACGGCTGATGCCTAAAGTCCTAAACCACTCCATATTCTAAGGGGCGAGCAATACGTGCTAGCCACCTCCTATCGGAATCCCTATTGGCATTCCGGTATAACGTGAGAGATATATTATGATAGCTATGGCATGGTTTGGTAGATGACTAAGATGACATCTCATCATCAGCATGTGATAGTCCACTGCTGGACGTAGGCTTCTCCTATTAACTATGCGTATAGACGCATTTGGAGGTAAATGCCTATAATCGCCACGCTGGGGAAGCGGATTGGTGATCGCAGTAATGTGTCCACTATGATGACACTGCTGCCCATCATTAATCTTTTATCAAATAGTGGTTAGTGACACTTCAATCCTTAGTCGACTCTTACGACACCCGCAGGAGGAATTGGGGTGGTGACAAATGTATTCCTACTGCCGTCACCACATGGCGGATCTTTTGATATACTGCGTTTTATTCTAAAACTGCATGAAAACAGAGATATCACAATGCTATTTCCTCAAACTCTGAAGAAAGTCGTTAACAACTTTAGGAGGAGAAAATAGTTTTATCCACTCTATACAATTTCCTCGTGCATTCGTCTCGTCGTGGCACTAGACTGGAAGTACTGAATCCACTTAAAAGCACAAATGACAGTTACCAACCACCAAACAACATTTTCACATTGCAATTTGTTTTGAAGATAGGTACGTGAAAAATTTCACTTTAAAGTGTAGTTTCTATATCAAAACAGTTTATATTTTACTGTGATTTATATAGAGTTGGGATTTCAATGCATGGCTTAGAAGATATTTGCAACAAAATGTACGAGAGTTTGACAGTTTTCCAACAAGGAGTATGGGAAGGACTTATTCGAAAATAATTCGGGTTGCGTGTCGAGTTTAGATTTAAATCTTATTGTTGCAGCGAGGTAACTGATATGATGCTCATCTTCGGTGCATCCTTGGTCTCGTCATGGTAGTTCTCGTTGTAAAGTTAGAGCTCGTCCACACGATGTCGGGATTGTAGGATGCATATTGCATAGGCAAACCGTGAATTTGAAAACAGAGGAAATTTTGAGCATTTTGAGTTTTTGTCTCTCAAACGTAAGCGTTAGTGCAGTAAATGCGACTTATGCTCGAAGTTTACAATTTTTGCTGGACTTAAGGCTCCTCGATTAACTATGGAAATAAGGGCTATGCGTATAAACGCAATAGGAGGTAAATACCCATGCTTGGTAAATACCTCTTCTTGCCCACGCTGGGCAAGCAGATTGGCGATCGCAGTGATGTGTCCACTATGATACTGCCCATCTAGATGGATCCATGGATCTTCTATCAAAAGAATGGTCAATGAAACTTCAATCCCTTAGTCGGCTCTTAAGACACTCGCGGGAAGAGTTGGGGTGATGACAAATACATTCTTACTGAGTTACTGCCGTCACAAAATAGTCGACGGCAGGTATGCCTTTAAATTAAATTGGTGTAATTTTTAAAGTTTCTGAATACATTTCCAAGTATTCGTAATGCGTCGTAGTCCCAGTGAACACAACGAGTGTTGCACGGCTTGGAAATCGCTAGCGAGAAAACAATTCAAGCATCGACTCAAACTGAGTTACGGCTTGTTCGCACAACTCATATTTTGTAAGCTGGATTCCTCAAAGTGGGATATAAGACAGAGCTCGAACGAGTCATCTTTACTGCCCGCAAGCGGCTTACTCGTACTGAAATTGGTATCAAATTTCGTTTGAATGTAACTTTGCAACGTTACGTTACGATCTGTGAATGAGAATACATTTCTGTCAATACACTAGTTATTGGCCGCGAGGTGAAGGTAGTGCTTGATAATGGAGACCTAGGCTCCCCAAAACATTTCATGCGTAGTGACTAAATACACGTGAGATATTTAAGCTAAATGAGTCGATTTTATCACACAACAACTAGCACCCGCACACCTTTTTGAGCAATGACTCCCTCACAAAGAAAACTTTGCAATAGCCCAAAAAAGATTATTACTTCACCTACACACTCAAAAAGAGTTCACACGAGAAGACTTATAAGCACCCCAAAAGGCCTTTTCGCGAAAATTGATATGTAAAACAAGGCCTTATCACGATACTTTGATGTCGGAGTCGGATCCACTCGAGTGTTGAAAGCGAAATATATTTATGAAGCCTATATTGTATTAAGTGTGTAGGAACGTTTAGTTTGAAGGTGTCGGCGAATTACAAACGGTTCGAGAGTTTTTGATCCTTGGCTTTGTTCTTGTTTTTAACAGTTTAGACTTAGTTTGGTGTAAGAGTAGATTGACGTCTGAAACTTGATCATTCACTAATATACAGGGTGTAAGTCTAATACGGGCGAAGCTCTTAACGGGTGTTAGTTTACGACATAATAAGTACATTCAAATAACTTTTACTTAAAATAAGAGCAACAACATTTTCCATACAAAATAATTCGGCGCGCAATGTAGAGCAACGCGAGTTAAACACTCGTTGACAGCTAATTTCAAAAGCAGATGACATAACTGCCATAGCAACAATAACGCATGTTCGTACCTACATTGCTGCTCCGATAATTTTAAAATAATTCTGTGGGGTCATAATTAAGAGTAATTTTGAAAAAACCTTGTAATCCATGATCACACTAATGAATCCCATGCCTGGTTTAATTGATCGCCCGTATTAGATTTACACACTGTGTAATAATGACTGGTTTAATTCAGAGTAGGGTAAAAAGTAATACAATTACTCTTTTTGATTACATTTGAATGTGCACTTTGCAATGTAGATTACAAAGTACAGTAAGTACATTAAGTTTTGTTGTGGTAGGACCTCGTGCAGGGTCCGCCCGGATAGCTACCACCGTATTACCCGTTAACCTGCCGCTAAATAACAGTGTTTGCACTGCTGTGTTTCGGTTTGAGGGTAAAGTAGCCAGTATAATTTCTGGCATCATCACACATCACCAGCCTATCTCAGTCCACTGCTGGACGTAAGCCTCTCCTATTAACTATGCGTATAGGCACATTAGGAGGTAAATGCCCATAATCGCCACGCTGGGCAAGCGGGTTGGCAATCGCAGTTATGTGTCCACTATGATGACGCTGCTGCCCATCATCAATCAAATCAAAGGATAGTTAGTGACACTTCAATCCCTTAGTCGACTCTTACGACACCCGCAGGAGGAGTTGGGGTGGTGCCAAATGTATTCTTACTGCCGTCACCACGCGACCGCAGTTTTAAATGGTTACCATTAATGTGGTGACTTTAAACCACATTTTACTTACAAATAAATAAATATCGTCGAGGAATCCAGACATATCAAGGCATTTCCTCTCAAGCCGCAATATGAGGATTTTATTCCCAGTATTCTTTGAACTACTGATTCTTTAGTTCTCAGTTTCTAGCCTTAGTCATTCTAAACCTCCTTTGAATTTTTTAATCTGCGTTCCAAGAAAATTATCAAGCTGAAGACGAGGCCCGAAAGATAATTCCTATTCACAACATCAAAAGACTTCCACATGAATTGCCTCTCATCGTTTTAATTAAAATAAATTGAAATGATGGTAAATTGTAGCTGGACGGTTTTTAAAAACAAGATTTAATTTGATTAACACCGCAAAAGGCCGCTTAGCTTCATGGGTTGGGTGTTGTTTTTATAATATTCTGAAGAAAAACGTGCCTTGCTAAGATGCCCATCCCTAACGCTCAGCTAATTCATGATTTTTTCATATTTTCAGGACCCATGGGTCAATAGTTAGAGCGGTGGGGCATTTTTAGGGTTCCGTAACCAAAATCGCAAAAACGGAACCCTTAGGGTGCGCCTCCACTGAGGCGGAGAGGAGCGGAGATGTGCAAAATTAGCCAATTGGCCGCATTACAGTGTTTCGAATTTTGAATTTGAAGAATGTAATTGGTCAATTTTACACATCTCCGCTCCTCTCCGCCTCAGTGGAGCCGCACCCTTATTAGTTTCGCCATGTCCGTCTGTCCGTCTGTCCGCAGCATAGCTCAGTGGCCGTTAATACTAGAAATCCGCAATTTGGTACAGGTATACATATTAATCACGTCAACAAGTGGTACAATAAAATCTAGAAAAAAAAATCGGGTACCTTCCCAACTGGTGAAGGGGGGATGATTTTTTAGGGTTCCGTAGCCAAAATGGCAAAAACGGAACCCTTATAGATTCGTCATGTCCGTCTGTCCGTCTGTCCGTCTGTCACAGCCAATTTACTCGGAAACTATAAATGCTACAGTAACGAAATTTGGTAAGGATATGTGTTGTATGAACCGCTACAGGAATGTGATACTAAATTGTAAAAAAAACCATTGGGGTGGGGGCCCTCCATACATGTAACTGAGGGATAGAATTTTTTTTTAGTTGTACATAAGCGTGTGGGGTATTAATAGAAAGGTCTTTGAAAATGATATGAAGGTTTATACATCACATTTTTATTTAAGCAAATCTTTTTCGAGATATCAGCTCTCAAAGACTGAAAAATGTGTCCCCCCCCCCTCTATTTTTTAAACTACGCGATATAAAATTCTGAAAAAAATATATGTGATGCACATTAATAAACTCTATCAACGATTTTTGGTTTGATTAAATTATCTTGTATAGTTTTTGAGGTAGGTTGATTTAACTGTATTTTTTTAATAATAAATTGATAATGGTACGGAACCCTTTGCGCGCGAGTCCGACTCGCACTTGGCCGGTTTTTTAATTTGTTGTAATCCTATAGTGTGGGGTATCATTCAGTGGGTCTCTTAAAAAAAATAAGGGTCTTAAAAGAAAGTTTTATTCCAAAGTCAATATTTTCGGTGATAATTGCTCCAGAAGAAAAAAAAATGTGTTCCCCCCGCTCTAACTTTTGATGCATAAGTCCAAAAAATATTTAAAAAATCATGAATAGTGGGCTTATAAAGTACTTTAAAATAAAACTATTTCGAACATAATCGGCCCAGCCGTTTTTGAATAACTACGAAACCCTACACTGAGCATGGCCCGACATGCTCTTGGCCGGTTTGTTTTAAATTCTAGCTACAGTAACACAAAAATTATATATTCTAAAAATATTAAAGGCTCTTAAATATTTTTTTTTGCGATCGACTCTTTGAAGAGATTTAAGGTTTAATATCAAACCAAGATAACAAGGGTTACGAAAGCTACTCTAAAGGACTAGGTAATCAGCAACTATTGGTGGTCGCATAAAATCCGACGACGGACCGCGCCGGCAGGTCGCAATAACATTTAGATGAGATGTGTGACAGCGAAACATGGGTCAAATTATTATTGCATCATGGTCGTACAGATAGGTGACTTTCTGAATAGGTATAAAATTAAACCCGCAATTTGACTGTAATTTTAAGGTGCATAATAGTATATTTTTTAAATATTGGATGTCATATACCAAAGAAAAAACGACCAAGATCACCAACGTCCGAGGTGGGAATCGAACCCACATGCTCAGCTTTCGCGGCTGCCGTTTTAAACTGGACTGTTTGTTCTGGGCTAACAGACCAGTTTACTCTACATTCCTATTTACCCCGTCATTCCTTTTTACCCCGTCATTTCTATTTACCCAGAACTTGCAAAAATACCCGGCGACTGGCAGTATATCAAGATTGTTGAGAGTCAGCCACCTAGTGACAGCAGTAACAATACATTTGTCACTACCCTGGGGTAGGTCTATGCGATTATTCTGGCGCACCAATCAAGTCATTACCATTTCCAAATTATTGACCAACTGCGTATAAATAGTGGAGTCATTTTCGATTATCTTCATCATGATCAACATGCGTCTGCTGTTTTTCTGCTATTCTGGCATAATAGTCTCGATTGTTTTAATAAAACGGAAAAGAAAGTGGTGATGGTAATGAACAATAAAAACGCGTAAAAAAATCGCATAGAAACACCACCCAACTCTTCCCGTGGGTGTCGTAAGACTTGTCTAAGGGATTGAAGTGTCACTGAATAACCGTTTGAAACAAGATTGATGATGGGCAGCAGCATCATCATAGTGGACACACTACTGCGATCGCCAATCCGCTTGTACAGCGTGGCGAATGTGAGCATTTACCATCCTCCTAATGCGCCCATAGTCCATGCGTAGATATAAAAGAGGATTATGTCTAGCAGTGGACTGTTATATGACGATGTAAGGGTATGTATGATGTAAGAGACTTTATCTTAGTACATCCGGTATAATTATACACAGTAGTTCACAAAATGAATCAAACATACTAGATTCGGATTACAGTTGTGAGCTACCCAAACGGTTTATACAGTGTGTTACCATCACCCGGACTTTTACGAAAATGGGTAATAATATGCCTTACTACCAACCGTTTTCAAGTATTAACATTTGACAAATAATAAAATTTACCGTACACTTGATTTTATTTCCTCCGAACGATCAATGTAACGCGTGTACTGCTTAGTTGTCAAACGTTGTGAGTGGCAGCGATCTGTCATGCATGATCAAGTGCAAATTAACGATTCATTTTGAAGTTCGTTGCTTCTCAATTACCTTTTCTTAGAAAGTTAATTACTTTAAAATTAGCATTTTGAATCAAATAATGTTCACGGTTTGCTTAAAAATCTGCATCGCATTGGTCGGTTTCAAAAAAGCCAGTATCATGTTAACACACTGTATTAGATATCACATCAGCAGCCTATGTTAGTCCACTGCTAGACGTAGGCCTCTCCTATTAACTATGCGTATTAGACGCATTAGGAGGTAAATGCCCATAAAAGCCACGCTGGGCAAGCGGATTGGCGATCGCAGTAATGTGTCCACGTCCACTATGATGACGCTGCTGCTCATCATCAATCTTTTATCAAATAATGGTCAGTGACATTTCAATCCCTTAGTCGACTCTTAAGACACCCGCAGGAGGAGTTGGGGTGGTGACAAATGTATTCTTACTGCCGTCACCACACGGTGGGTTTACGAATACAGTGTACAGCTTTAAAAAGTATATTTTTCGTAATCTCTTGACCACTGGGCAGCTCATCTGTACGCGCACGTAGAGTAAGGGCCACACAATGCGACCCTCCTCATGCCGGCGATTCTTCCCATTCATTGCCCGCTCCCTTTTTTAATCCGAAACTTATGAGCGTGTTAATGTAACGCAAGGGTTAATATCGTATTTTACTGGGTCGCTGCTATGCTCTGATTTTCACGTTTTTGCTGTGAAATACACCTTTTTGCGTGGGTTTAGATACTGATTTATGTGGCACAAAGGGGTGTTCATTCGATTTGTTATTTATCACGTGAATGACGAAAATGGTATTTAAATGCATGCTTGCGTTTGGTATGGCAGTGTTGAAAATACATAAAAAATCAAGTGCATGGTATATTAAATAATCAAGATTTTTTTTGCTTAAAATGTAAGACGAATGTTTTTGTTTTAAACTTTGTATAGCAATCATATATCACCTGCAACACGATCAATATAGTTCATTACGACACAAGTGCGAAAAACATGAAATTCGAAACGAAGTGGCGATGTTTTAAAACACGACCGAGAGGGAGTGTTTTAAATCGACACGAGTCACGAATTTCGTTTTTGCACGTGTCTCGAACGACGTTTTTTAGTACAGAAATAGCCTTCCGAAGTTTTGGACCTGACGTAAAATTACAAACTTCTCGCACTAGAGCCTAAAAAAGGCACCCTGTGTACTAAAAAATACTTTTATTCTCCTAAATAAATGACATTGACATAATTACGGAGGGTATTTATTGTGTACACCAAAGCTGCAAAGATACTATGTACGTACAGGTCTAGCCACATTGCGCGGGCAGATCATTGTGCGTGCGCGTGTGCGTGACATGCGCCTTATAGCGTATCTAAACGTGATATTAGATGGCACACCGCTTGCGAGGTGTGACCAGCAACCGGTGTGTGATTCGATATGACATTTACATAAACTACAACGCGCACGGTCGCACGCATCTGGTGTCATCGTCATCATCATTAGCTTATGATAGTCCGCTGCTGGACGTAGGGCTCTCCTATTAACTATGTGTATAGCAGCATTAGAAGGTAAATGCCCATAATCGCCACACTGGGCAAGCGGATTGGCGATCGCAGTAATGTGTCCACTTTGATGACGCTGCTGCCCATTATAATTTTTTTATCACAGAATGGTAAGTGACACTTCTATCCCTTAGTCGACTCTTACGACACCCGCGGGAGGAGTCGGGGTGGTGACAAATGTATTCTTACTACCGTCACCACACGGCAAGCATCTGCGTCGCATCTGGTGTGGCGTGCCCTTAAATGTCATTAAGTGGCTAACTGCCGGCACCGCAGAATTTAAACGACGTAATTTTATCACAATTATTTAAATTAATTTAAAACGAAATTACGAAACATTGTAAATTTAATTCAGCTGTCATCACTAATGAATGATGGAGTGCGTTACGTACGCTATTCGCATTCAAAGCAATTCAAATGAAATGACTAATTAGTAAAATAATTGGGGAAAACAGGGTAAGAATTCCTTCGCGCACTTGACTCCTTTTGCTCTCTTGAATTGATTGAATTGCCATTTAAATATACGGGGTGTTTGAAAACCTTGGGAGGCTTAGTCAAAATGCCATTCTGCAATCGTATACGATAAGCGATAAGTAAGTAAAATATGAGAATGACAGATTCTTTCCATAAAGTTTTAATTTAGAGATTTTCTTACGATAATGCGTTTAGCGTTTTGATTTTGTTGAAAGGTAAACGAATATTGGACATAGGCCCTTGATGATGTACAATTAAATAAACAAAAAAAAAGACACCGTAATAAATACTCAAATTCAATTTTGAACGAGTTTTCGTGCCGTGTTCAGTCACGTCGTGCGTTTTCGTTACGTGTCCTTATGTAACTCTGCATTAAAAGGTTTCACTTCCGACCATGTAACAACCAATTACCCAGCAAAATGAATTAAGTAACGCAGCTAACCGTAGACAATGTAGATTTAAATATTATTTCATGTAGATCACCCACACATGTCTATAACATCTCTCGTTCCATTAGTAAATCCGAATTTTAATAGCTATGCAAATCGCAAACAAACACGAGCGTATCAAATCTAGATTCTTCCACTTGACAGAGACGGCAAGCATTCTAAAGTTGAATTCAATATCATGCCAGCCCCCTTCGTCATGTGAAATAAACTGTAAAGGCTTAATAACTTTACAGTATGCATTTTGTTACATCCTGCATACAAGGTGCCCATGAGGAAAGGGAAAAATTCTAACAGCATATTCCTGAGACTAAAAGAAGCAAAAATTTTTAAATGAGTTTACATCAAATCTGCAAAAAAAAAATGTTTTTTTTTTTAGTTTTTTTTTTGATGTATTGAATGCCTTAACACACAAGAAAGGGATTTTATTAATGAAATTTTCGCAAAAATTGCACGCTAAAGTTTTTTTTACATTTGCTAGGTAGTTAATTCAATATTTTTTTGTTCATTTGATGTCAATTAAGTGTGACAAGACTAAGACAACATGGTGACAAAATTGTTTCCTAAAATACGTTTATCATAGCATAACAGTCTAAAACGCTTTAAAAAATCTTCTCTTAAAATAAACTGAATACAGAAAACTTCACATGACATTTTTAACCTCAAATTTGGTCAGAAATCCGCTGTGTTTCCCTTTCCTCATGGGCACATTGTATAGACGTGTTCTACACACATTTACCTACGCCAACAAAATACAGCCAATCAAATATCGCGCCTGGATTCACAAAAAAATCTCTGTGACTAGCAACTTCAAAGGGCATCAATAATCAATTACGGTGTCTAAATAATTCAGCTCTGATCTCATTACTACAGTAAGCACCCCATTAGAAGGGAATCAAAAGTCAATGAAATTCATGGGAGCGCCAGTAAAATCGGCAGGTTATTGTGAACGCCTCGCGTGTTCACAGTACATCGGTTCAATAGGTAGGTATATATCAGAAATAGTGGTGAACGGTTCAAAAGGAAGCATCATATTTTGATTAGGACTAAATACCAAATAAAAAAAACTGATTAAAACCGTTTTTGTCCAAGACCCATCATCGAATTTTTGTATGCCTATTGGCGAAACATAGCAGAACAATATTGTATACTACCACCGATATACTTACCTATGTTCTACAAATAAAGATTTTGATTTGATTTGAACTCCAACTTGGTACCAACGAGACCATCTCGTGTGGTCATCTTCCGGTTCCGTAGTTATTCAAAACCTGATTACTTTTGTCGAAATTGTTTTATTTTAAAGTATTTTATAAGCTCACAATTCATGATTTTTAAATATTTTTTGGACCCACTTATCAAAATAAGATTTTTAGTTTTTCGTAGTAAACAAGGAACCTTTATAGCTTCACCATGTTCGCAGCATAACTCAGTGGCCGTTAGTACCTACTACAAATTTGTAACTTGGTACAGGTATATATTAATCAGACCCACAAAGTGGTAGAACAAACTGTAGAAGGGTCAATCACTTTTTTTATGTTGTTATTCTGTCACATCACCCAGGGGACAACAGTGTGATAGTTTGCTACACTACTACTGCCCACATTGTCTACTATCATGATTAGTGGGTGACCCACCTTGGAAGGGCCCCATAACTGTCAAAAAATTCAAAGTTTTGTTAATTTCAATGCCATTAAACTGTGAATTTAAGGGTGACCCAGGAGAACGTAACCATGGCAACGAGTGACATAAAAAAGTGATTGACCCAGAAATAACTTTTTTTTTGGGTTACCACCCTTATTAAAGTGGGGATGTTTTTTTTTACATTTCTGTAATCCTTAAATGTGGTGTATCGTCAAATAGGTCTTTCAAAATGAATAATAGTCTCAAAATATATTTTTTTCTAAAGTCAATATTTTCAGAGATCTTCGCTCAAGAACTGAAAAAAACTTTTGATTCGTGGGTCCAAAAAATATGACATAGTAGGCTTACTTTTAAATAAAACGATTTCGAACATAATCGGCCCAGCAGTTTTTGAATAACTACGGAATCCTACACTGAGCATGGCCCGACATCCTCATGGCCGGTTTCTACGTTATACTCACTTTTACGCTACACTCGGGCGTTACACTGGTAGGGTCACTTTACGCTGGTTTACCCATGAACTCTCACCTAAATCGCAACGATAATAACAATACACGTACATAGCCGGCAATCGCACATAAAATTCGATCCATTGAGCACATTTCCCGTACATTACGCGGCTCAGGTGAACTGACGGGTCGAGATAGTTGTATACCTTAGATAGAGATAACGGCGGTTGGGAGATTTGGTCTAGGGACGGCCTTGGTGGTGCGTTGGGGTAAAATCGGAACCCCTATTTAAATAAAATATCCTTTTCAAGTAACTAATACGTAATATACTACATTTGGTTATGGACATTAGAAGCCAAAGATTTTTAGGAATCCATTGGGGTAATTTTTTGGAGGGTTAGGGCTCCTAAGATGTGTATACTACATACAATGTGTATTTATGTAGATGTGTGTATTAGTCATACAGCTAGTACTGAAAGTTACCAAATGATAAATTAAGTCAGTGATTCAAATAAATATTCTCTGTTAACATGTTACGTATTGGTACTTCCACCTTATTTGTTTACATTTACCTACACTAGTATATACACAGTGTTTTTATTAATTTCCGTCAAAAATAATTATTTTTTCTCAGAAACTAGTATATTACTGTTATTGAGTTATTAAAAAAATAGTTGAATGACTAAACACGTGTATTGCAACCTTTATTACATCCTCATCATCAGCCAATTGACGTCCACTGCTGGACATAGGCCTCCCCCAGAGAGTTCCACAAAGATCGGTCGTAAGCTGTCCGCATCCATTGGACACCCGCAACCTTTACCAGGTCGTCGCTCCATCTTGTGGGGGGCCTTCCCACGCTGCGCCGTCCAGTGCGTGGTCGCCACTCGAGAACACGCCGACCCCACCGGTCATCGGTCCTCCGGGCAATATGGCCAGCCCACTGCCACTTCAACCTGACGATTCTTCGGGCTATGTCAGTCACTTTCGTTCTTCTGCGGATCTCGTCATTCCTGATGCGATCTCGCAGAGAAACCCCGAGCATTGCCCTCTCCATCGCTCGTTGAGTGACTCTGAGCCTCCTAATGAGTCCCATAGTGAACGACCACGTTTCAGATCCGTAAGTAATCACTGGCAACACACACTGGTCGAAGACTTTCGACTTGAGACACTGCGGTATATTGGACGAGAAGATATTGCGTAGTCTCCCGAACGCCGCCCAACCAAGTCTGATTCGACGATTGATCTCCTTCTCGAAGTTGGACTTACCCAGCTGGACTGTTTGTCCCAGGTATACATATTCGTCAACAACTTCGAGTGTAGAGTTTCTAACTTTCACTGGAGTTGGTATCACATGGACGTTCGACATGATCTCCGTTTTGTCCATGTTCATCTTAAGACCAACATCTTCAGAGACTCTACTGAGATCATCGAGCATAGTACTTAAGTCCTCCATGGTCTCAGCCATGACTACTATATCGTCGGCAAACCGAAGGTGAGTGATGTACTCGCCATTGATGTTAATGCCATATCCCCTCCAGTCCAGAACCTTGAAAACATCTTCCAGTGCAGCGGTGAATAATTTAGGAGAGATAACATCTCCTTGTCTTACTCCTCGCTGCAATGGAATTGGTTTCGAGTTCCGATCCTGGAGGCGAACTGACATATTGGCATTCTCGTACAGGCACTTCAGCACTTCAATGTACCGGTAGTCTACTTGGCACCGCGGGAGAGACTGTAGTACAGCCCACGTCTCGATCAAATCAAAGGCTTTTTCGTAGTCCACAAACGCTAAGCAGAGGGGCAAGTTATACTCCTCGGTCTTCTGTATAACTTGACGGAGCGTGTGTATGTGGTCTACGGTGCTGAAGCCTTTTCTGAAACCGGCTTGTTCAGGAGGCTGGAAGTCGTCGAGCCTGCGTGTGAGACGGTTAGTGATGACTTTCGAAAACAACTTATAGACATGGCTCAGAAGTGTGATGGGTCTGTAGTTCTTCAACAGGGTGTTGTCACCTTTTTTGAAGAACAACACCACCACACCTCTGTTCCATGCCTTTGGCGTTTTGCCTCTAAAGATAACGGAATCAAACAGCTTTTGAAGGGCCCGAAGGACTGGTTTCCCACCCGCCTTCAGGAGTTCGGCTGTTATTCCGTCATCGCCTGGTGCCTTATTGTTTTTAAGTTGAAATTACATCCTAATTCTACTAATTTATTTATTTTATTTATTTATTTAAATAATTATTTTTTCTCAGAAACTAGTATATTACTGTTATTGAGTTATTAAAAAAATAGTTGAATGACTAAACACGTGTATTGCAACCTTTATTACGTCCTAATTCTACTTTATTTATTTATTAAGTAGGTACGAAAACGAAAAAAAAAATCCATTTCGACTAAAAACTATATACCAGGTAGCTCCAATTAAGGTACCAAGCAGCCTGTTAAATTTAACCGAATTAAAAAAAAATATGGTGTATAACATTAGTAGAACACGTGATGTAAACGGGCTACAACGTGTTGCAACGCTTAGTTACGCATGTGAGTTCACTTCGTGGCCGATTGAATGCTTACTTTAATGGAAACTCTTCATAATACGCACATGGAATACTTTGTCGGTCAAAGAATACGGCACGGGTATCACTACAAAATAAAGTCACTTTTTCTGTCCCTATGTCTATTGTACGCTTAAATCTTTAAAACTACGCAACGGATTTTGATGAGATTTTTTTTAATAGGTAGAGTCATTCAAGAGGAAGGTTTTTATGTAGGTATAGTACCCGTGCGAAGCCGGGGCGGGTCGCTAGTAAAATATAAAAGAAAATGCTGTAAATAAGTTGTTTTCAAGATTTTTAAATGTTTGCAGGATAAGTGAAATCCAACTTTATATCTACTTTTTTTAGACTACCTACACAGCTAAACATGTTAAAATTAAAACCATATATAAAATTGTATTGAATTTTTATCGTATTTTTCGTAGAATCCAAAACATAAGTAATTTTATGGTCAGATAACTCCGTGGCTATGAAAATAGCAAGTCATGATTAAAAAGCTCCTTTTATTAGCTCCTTTTTGATGGTTTTTTGGAAACAAAAATGTTGTCTGCCCAAATCATTGTAACGACATTTTTATAGCGTTTGAATGATTAATTCAGGAAAATTACAATAAAATCTGATGTTAAAAATATTCTGTAGGTACTTGTCCTGTACAAATTTGAAAACTCTCTTTGAAATCAGCCCGTTTGCAATATTAAAAAAATATATATCTGACCCGTATAATTTGATCGCAAGTGTAATATTCTGGTTCATTTTAAAATATCTGGTACAAACTTATTTTATTTTTCACATACGTTTAAAATCTATCTATTAAAATTTACGTAGCTATAAACTAACCATAAAATTATGTGATATTATTGAATATAATTATAGAAAATAGTATTCTTATGTTCAGACGGATCAGTTTTCCTACTGTTCTCGTTTCCCGAACTCCCCTTTCTTGATATTTTTCTTATCTAATATTTATTGCGGGGTTGTTTGACAGGTGCCACAATATCTTTCAGCAACTCATGGCATTAATGGTCGTCATAGATGGAAATATGCGCTTACGCGAGATATAATATAGGTTGTGAAATTTGAAACGTAACCAATGTCAATAGTACATTGTGCATCTAGGGAGGTAAGTACGGTATTACTAACGAGAGTGGTAGAAGTCCGACGCCGTAGGCGGAGGGCTTTTAATGACTCGAGTTAGTACTCCGCTTACCGACCGTGATGCATACAATGCTTTTCATCACACTTGCGAGCAAAAAAATGATTTTAAGACAAAATATTAATAAACGACGTACTAACATTTCTATTACTCCCTAGGGAATATCACTTTTCTATTACTCCCGCGACGCACGCAAGCAATGGCGCGCTTAGACAGCAAGTGTGATGAAAAATATTTAATGGGCCGAAACAAGCAATCGTCGAGTTCAATATTTACGATATTTTAAGATAACAAGATGCCATTGTAATTGTATACGATATAGACGAGAAGTAATAAATGTATGAGAATGACTGATTCGATCAAAAAGTCAAGTGACGATTTCCATACAATATTATGGTCACGTGACTTATCGCTGATCGTATACGATTTCAGAATGCCACCTTGGCTAGGCCTGCTGATTTGAAGCATTTCTTACAGCATAGGAAAGCTATAAACTATCCGCTGAAACAATATCATTTATCAAACTTTTCTCTGAAATAAAGCAGTGTGACAAAATATTTGAAATTTATGCACGTCCGTCTGTCGTGGTGTTCCGGGTTGTTCTTGCGAACGGTCGCCTAACTTAGGAGTTTCATGGGGGTTTTAAATTAGCAAAATTTTTCCCGTTTGTCATAGATATATTATACAGGGTGTTGTCAAATTAGTTACCGATACCTTAGGGTATGCATGTGTTTCAAGCTAAGGAAAAATTTACTGATGGTACTCATATCGAAAACTCGAAAAAATAAAATCACTTTCTATGAAAAGTTGATCACCCGGTGGAACCACTTTGTATGGAAAGGCGATTTTTTTTCAAGATTTCGATATGAGGCCCAAAAGGAAAGTTGTTCGTTATCATGAACACATGCATACCCTAAGGTATCGGTAACTAATTTGAAAACACTTTATATAGACCGTTATGCAGAAAACAAACTACAAACCTACACAACTTTTTGTGGAGTATTATTGTATAGGATACCTTTTAAAGTACATGTCATTATCATTAATCATTTATCATTTTGCAGAAACATCTCATACTCATAATATTTGTTTGAATAGATAAATACATTTTATTAAACATGAAAAAATACACAATTATAATAAAAACAATACCAAAATCACAAAATAACATAATACTAATCTAAACTTAACTAAAGAACCTTAAAGCTAAAACAATTTAAATACCAATCAGTCAAATAACCCACCCCGCAACATTCCCGGTGCAAAGGTGCCTAACAAACTAGCAGCATTTCCGCGCTGCACTGCAATAGCAAGCCTTTGCATCAGGAACGATCCGGAGCGGGGATCATGGCCTCGTTCTTGGAGACGACGCCCCAAGTCCCCAAAGAAAGTTTTGGCTTCCGCGCACCAACAGCCCGTAGTTTCGACCGCCAGAGGGACAAACAAATAACCAGTCACCTTTTAAAGTATTATTGTATAGGATTTTGTAATTCCTTTAGTTTTACTGCGATTATACTCAATATAATTATATTCTTCCACGGAACCGGTGCCTTTTGATTTCAGTAATTGTAAAAACAACTATCCCCATTTTATGTCAATGCACAAAGTGACTAAACTCGAAATGTTAAAGCTTATGTCAGATTGACACAAAAAAAAGTCGGTCCCAATCTGAAAAATAATGGTTCACTTTTCATATACCTACCGAGAATATCTTGGGGGTTTTGAAATGAAGAATAGAACTAGATAGTTTTGTGTATTCGCATAATCTTATCTTACGATAATTATTACTTTTTTAGGGTTCCGTAGTAAACAAGGAACCCTTATAGTTTCGCCATGTCCGTCTGTCCCTCTGTCTGTCCGCAGCATAGCTCAGTGGCAGTTAGTACTAGAAATATGCAATGTGGTACAAAAACAAGAAAACATTTTTTTCTCGGGTACCTCCCCAACTGGTGAAGTGAGGATGTTTTCTTATGGGCTGTAATCCTATAGTGTGGGGTATCATTGAATAGGTCTCTTACAAAGAATAAGGAACATGAACGAAAGTTTTTTTCTTAAGTCAATATTTTCGGAGAATAAAAAAAACAGAATAAAAAAATGTGTTCTCCTCTAACTTTTGATCCGTGGTTCCAAAAAATATAAATATGGGCACAATGCTTTAAAATAAAACTATTTTGAGCATGATCGGCCCAGCCGTTTAAGAATTACTACAGAACCCTATACTGAGCATGGCCCGACATGCTCTTGGCCGATTTTAAGTAAAGATTTGTGTCTCCTAAGCTAACTGATGGGACAGAAAAATTACACTTATCTAGGTGTTTCACACTTTCCCCCACTTGACGAAATATGTTTTTCGGTCTTTTTAGGGTTCCGTAAAAAACTAGAATATTGTTAGGGAATATTTTGCTTATTATTATTAAAAGGAAACTATTTTGAACATAATCGGCCTAGCCCTCTTTGAATAACTACGGGACCGGCCAGATCATGTCGGTCTGGCCATGACATGGCCGGACATGGTCTTGGTCGGTTTTTAGTAAAATTAATGAATATATGCCAAATACTTGTTAAATGTTTTTTATATATTCATGTATTCAAAATGGACTAACAAAAATAAAAATAAAAACAAAAACTATACTATGCTAAACTAAACCTACCTTAAGAACTACGGGGACCTAAACTAATTATATACAAATGTCTCCCACATCGCTGTCACTGGGCAAAGTGCCTATTAGGGTCCATGTTAAACGTTAAAAATAGTTTTATTCCAATACAGAAAAGGATTTGCGCGACATTTTTTGATAAATTGCAATTCCCCGTGCAATAACTTCAGCGGTGAATTATTCCTTTTTCATTGCAACTTCGCTTTTCGTATTTGCAGCGCTGTTTGAGTTTTATCTTTTGTAGGTGCAAAGACTGCAAAGTTCGACGACTCGGAGTCCCAGTTTAAAATGCAATTAGTAATTTATTTCTGGATAAACTAAAACATTTTGGTTCCTATAGCGGATAGCCAATTTAACCCGAATACATACTCGTAAGTACTATAATATCAAGCTTTGAGAACTATTTGAGAATCGATTCAGGGGTATTGATTAGCATAGGTTTTCTTACTGCCGTTACTACGCGGCAATATATTTTCTAATCTCATTATCATCATCGTCATTATATCAGCCGAAAGAAGTCCACTGCTGAACATAGGCCTCCCCCAAAGATTGTCACAATGACCAGTCCTGCGCCACCCGCATCCAGCGGACTCCTGCGACATTCGCGCATTAGTCCACCTTGTAGGGAGTATTTTCTTATGCGCATTTGAAATTGACATAATATAAAAATTAAAACCTCAATCAGTTATGATGCGATTATAAGAAATGATTATACCACTCAAAGCACTCAATTACTCAATTGCCAAGCTTAATGTGGCTTAGCTGCAAATATTCATTACTTAGGCCCCCGCGCAGCATAATGTCACTAATTGATCCGGAGTACGCACTTTGAACAAAATGGCGGAGACGTGAGAGCTATTTGAATATTCATTGGCGCTAAATGTGCGGCGAGAAACGTACGCGATGTACTAAAAGCCTGTCGTGAAAGTCGAAATACGAAAATTTCGTACATCTGTCCCTGTCACGCGGATGATGCCTTTGTTGGAGCAACGGAGACAAATGTTAGAGATTTCCGAAATTCGAAGTTCGTGGTAGGCCATTTGAGTAGCTAAGGATGTATGGTATTCCTGCAATTGTATCTTGGTTTCGTAACAGATGGAGCTAAATTATTAAGATATGCGATTGCCGAAGCAGTGCATAGCGCTTGGAATGCGGTAAAGACCTAAGAGTTTGACTGTGAAACATAGACAAACTAGATTACAGACATCAACTAATCAAAATTGTACAACTTGACCAAAAACAAAAACTAACCCCCTTATTCATAAACGTTTGTTAACTTAACAAGTCGCTAATAATTATTTGTCCCTTTTGCTCTTATGGAAACATTGTTAAGACCGAAAGGGACAAAAAATTAGCGGCTTGTTAAGTTAACAGACGTTTATGAATGAGGGGGTAAGGGTCTAAATTCTTTTCGTTGTCTTACTTTGTGTTCCTAAAAAACGTGACACAGTTTTAATTTTTGTACGAGATGATGTTTTGTTTTAAATTTTTGATGAATGGATTAAAATTTAGCGTGAAATACAAGTGTACCGGATTTTTTCTATATACTGAGTCGAAACAGCAACTAAATGCGTGGCAGAGTGGTATGAAACAAGAAACCAAAATAATTTTGACCCTAAAACAACTACTCATAGCAACCTGAACTCAATAAAAAGTGCAGTATTTATAACTGTCAATGTGACAACCATACTCAAAGTTAGGAATCACTCTTGTCATCTTGACACACGTATAATCATAGTCATCACATATGACACTTCTCAATAATCAATAAAGGTTTCACTAACATTTTGGGCTCATTTACATAATAAGATATTTCGGTGAAACAGAAAAAGGCACGATTACGAAAATCGCGAACATTGAATATACTAAATAAATATGAAGTTAATATTATGATTTCGCGACACTTGCAAAAGCTTTACACCCTTTTTAGGATTCAACAAAGGATTCAGATTGGTTTTAGATAGTGTAGTGTAAGATTGTTTTGTATTGCGCCCTTTCTGGACGGAAAATAAATAAATCTTAACATTATTATGTAAACGCAATTAATCTTAGCCTCTAAAGACAGTTTAGGACTGTAAAGAAGTGTAGATATACTTACTGACGTATTGAAGATTATTGTTCTATTGTGTGTAAAGGTGCATGCAGACCAAACAAGCATTTGTTATTCTAACCCCCTACTCTACGAAATTCAATCGCTACACAAAACGTGATTCGTTGATTTCGTTGAGTGGGGGATAGAATAGCGAATGCTCGTTTGGTCTAAATGCACCTTTAACGAAATCGAATTTATTGAGGCAAACTATTATAAGCAATGGAATAAAATAATTATAAGTAGAGTAATGGAATAAAACAATTATTTTATTTACAAGAATACACGTATCCTGTGAGCAATAACGAATAAGAGAAACGAATAAGTTTATTAAATATTAGAATAATATACAACTAAGATCTTAAAAGTAATCATGAAATTAAAAGTAAAAATAAAACTAAATAAATTATTAAGTGTATACATATTTACAAATAAAAAACTGGGGCGAGGTCAGCGCCAGATGGTAGGGTGCCCAGAAGGCTGGTGGCATTGCCACGCTGAATTGCGATTCCGATTCGCTGCGCCAGGAACGAACCAGCCCTCTGGTCACCTGTAGCATCTGTGAGACGCTTCGCCAACTCCTTAAACACCCTATGTGCTCCGGGTCCCCAAGGCCCAAAGGTTTCCACCCCAAACGGCTCAAACATGCAGCCAGAGTCAATCGCTGCGTATTTGCGCCGTTTGAGGTTTTCGGCGCTTTCGGCGGCCGCACCAGCCTTGTTTGTGGTCCCTGGAAGATGGGACGGTGCCAGAGTATCCACGCACGTGGCGTCCCATACTAAAGGACGTCCCAGCTTCCAGAGGACAAGTGTCATGCCATCGGGCCGCTTCCCGTCGTCCCTGGTTAGACCTGTAGGTTCCAACACTGCTGGAACACCGGCACTGGTAAAGGCCCGGCGCAGGATGTCATTGAGACTTGCGTGGCGTGGAATTCGACCTGCGCTTCTACTGCAAGACAGGCCGTGCAGTCCTGTACCAGTGACGGTGAAACCGCAGTGGCAAGTATGCGGGGCAACACAAACAGCACCGAGTCGCAATGCCATCGAGAGTCTAAACGTCTCATTGCTTAAAAGAGTGCCTAGGTTTTTGGAGGGCAAAGCATGTAACCATGCCCCGGACTCCCAACTCGAGCTGGCGAGGAGACGAGCACGCTCCGCGGAACTGGTGAACGTTTTGTACATGTGATTCCGTACCAGAACGCAGAGCGGCTCGTCCCACTGCCGCTGCGAGCAGGGGTCCGTGGGCAGGTCAGTGTTGGGACAGTTCATCCTCCAAAAATCGATAGCTTCTGAAGTAAATGAAATACTTAAATTAGTGGGATGTTTTAGAATTTTGTTAACTAAATTTTGCGTGCTATGAACTGAGGAAAGGAATGCTGGAAGGGATATTATTGAAATTTTACGGATCCCAATGCCTCCATGTCTTATAGGCAGGGAGGCTTGGGACCATTGTTTGTTGTTTAAATCAATGTTAATGACGGATGAAAGGGTCGTTTGTATCGCATTGTCCAGTTTTTCTAAAAGTTCGGGATAAAACCAAAGATGACTGCAACGAAGGGCGTATGTAAATTTGGGTACAAATAGGCAATATTTTATTAAAGTGTAGGCCATATGTGAATTGATTTGGCGCAACCGGTCGGAAAAAGTAGTAAATGTTTGGTAGTTTTGATTGATAAACTCAGGAAAAGATTCGTCCAGCACAGGTGAACCTAAGAGGTGAAGCGAGGCGGAGTCTACAATCTTGATACTTGGTGCGAAAGTGCGGAATTTTGATAGTGCAGTCTGTTTTGAATCATACGAATTTGGAAAGAACAATTCACACTTCCCAAAATTGAAAATGAGACCTATTTCAGCAAACTTTTTGGTAAGAGTTTGCAAATCATTTAATACCACATCGACATCACCGCCCAGGGTACCGTCATCTAAATACCAAACATTAAAACTACTGTTTAGACTCTCGATGATTGGTTGTATTGCTAGACTGAACAGGGCCGGACCTAAGGGATCTCCTTGTTGACATCCGACCGACGACAACAAGGAGTTGTTTTTGAATTGTAATTTTGAGGGGGTGCTATAGCATTGCCAAACAAAGTTGAATAGTTCCGGTATTTTTTCTTTAACTTGAGTCAGTAGGGTACAACGGTCAACGGAATTAAATGCATTTTGGACATCGACTTTCATCAAAACTTCACACTTTTTTCCGTTGATGAAAGTCCGTAGTGCATGCACCGCCGCCTCACAGCCTCCCTTCGAGCCGAAACCCAGCTGTACAGGTTGGAAGTAGCTGGCCAATTTGGCGGAAACAGAGGCGCAGCAGCATTTGGCAGTCAGGCGGCGGTAGGTGGACCCGACCGCTATTGGCCTAATTCCGCCATCTTTTTTAGCCAAGGCACACAGGTTAGCACCGTACAGAACGCCTGTTACATCTGGGTTAACCGAACCCGAGAGCATGAAATTGGTCAGGACCGTCAGTTCTTTAAGTAGCGAATCCCCAGCATCGCCACACGAGTGACACAGAAGATCTTTTAAATGTTGTGGTGATAATCCGTCGAGGCCGCCCGCAGAGCCATTAGGGAAGGAGAGTTCGGATTTAAGAATTCTGTCAGAGGATACCTGGAGACAGGGGCCGGAAGAGTCAGGTGGGACAGGAAGGGGTAGGTTAGTATGCGGGGTGGGGTGTTTACTACGTAGGGTTTCAAGGGTTTCGGCTGTATTAGGGGCTATTATATCGCTGGAGAATAATAACCGTGCCGCTCCTTTGATATTCCCTTCCCCGATCTTAGTTTCTACACTACGTGGTATAGAAAAAATGTTGGCTTGACTTGAGTTTGGGCAGATCATTTAGGTCACGAGGGTTGAGGCAGTTCTGTTTAATCGAGGACGTAAGGGAAATATCTGTTTGAGTCGCTTGTTTAGCAAAAAGTATTCGATATGGAAAAGTGAGGAGATGCTCCCACGACTCAGGCGTATTTTGGGTTACGGCAGATTTTATGTCTTCTGCAAGTTTGTGGGCCACCTGAATGCGTGCGCCGCGAGGGATACGCTTGATAACAGGAACTGACTGCTTCAGTGTGCTTAACTTTCCTGATAAGGGCTGGACTCGTGTGGAGACGTGGGCAGGCTGTGTATTTCGGTTAGTGACAATGATGTGGATGCGGGAGATATGTATGTTTAAGCCCTTTTGGGTTTTAAAAGAGCGTGTGCAGTGTGGGCACTGTACCAGGTTTTCTGCGGGAAGAGAGGCATTGGTCAGGGGACCCGAGTTAGATAAGCTTACATAATTAGACATTTAAATAACCAGCAAAAACAAGATTAACAAAGGAAATATAAAAACTAACGAATACTAATATTTACATACAATACAGTCTATCTAAAATAAAAAGGATATTGAGAGAGTCAGTGTAAGGCACACGGCGGGCAGATACAACTATTAGCGATCAACAATTCTTCATTTCACCTTCGTACCGTTGTTTTATCGACTTTATCGTTCAGCCACAAAACTGTTGTCCACACTCATCATAGTAAATCACGATAATATATACACATAAACATTAGTAAAATTTAAGAATACACACGAAGAATCCATGTTTACAAACTTTAAATAGATTTTTTCATGCTTTGACATAATGTGTCAAATTGGCCGGGTGCACGTCTCGCATCATAGAGGCCCGGACTGCGGTCTCCGCAGAGAAAACAACCACTGTGGTTTTGTTATTTATGCGTTTGATGACAATCACATAGATGGAACCTAAGGATATACATTTAAACGAATTTATTTATATTATTTTACGGACAAGTCAATTTAGGTGGTTGTTTATCCGTTGCTATCGTCACATGAATAAGTAAAATAAAACGAATAAGTAAAATAAAACGAATAAGTAAAAAAAATCAACGCAACATTTTATATTATGTCGTGTTCATAACCTTTTGCTATCGATCATTTATATCTTTAAGGCAAAAATACGTGCAATCTAAATGGCTTTCCAGAGAAAAACATAAATTATTGAAATCTAAGCCCTTCACGTGTCCAATAGTTTCAGCCTATAAATACATTATTACTGATCCGTATTTTCCATCTTTACTGAAGGGATCCCGTCAATCTCGATATCAGTACAATAATCTCGCCGAATGACATTGTACCCAAATCAAAGTTTCGGCTTGGCCCTTCGGTCGTGGGATTATGTTTATGAGATCTGATCAGTCTTACCATGAGCTGGCGGTGTGAGATAGCTGTATGGGCAAGGTAACTTCATATTTGTCTCTCACTGATACTAATACGTGAATACAAATGGGATGAACCACAAACCTCGAAAGACGTCATTTTTTACCCAAAAAATGTGATTCTTTCATATCTGGACATGATTGTGCTCATCCGAATTCGTCAC
The DNA here is from genome assembly GCA_025490895.1 of Thaumatotibia leucotreta. Taxonomy (NCBI): domain Eukaryota; kingdom Metazoa; phylum Arthropoda; class Insecta; order Lepidoptera; family Tortricidae; genus Thaumatotibia; species Thaumatotibia leucotreta. Next base: position 24,700 of record JALPQI010002660.1, read on the forward strand.
GTTTTCTGTATGAACTAACTACTTAAAAGCACCGCGTAACGAAACTTAAGTATTGGGACTTCATTTTTCATTATTAGAATCAAATTCGCACGTGAGTTTCGAATAAGTCCAACCACAACAAGATCTGTAGGAATCAGGTTTTTGGGATTAAAAAAAACCCCAGACTCTAAAATTACGCCCCCAAGCAAGTTCATATACAGAAGAATCAGGATTTTGGTTTTTTTAAAACGCTCCTCTGGCAGGCCGATCACGCTTTTGCTAGAGTGACTCTTCCTTTCCTCTTTCCTCGCTACCATCAATACGAGAATACGATCAGGAGATCGAGACGAACATTGGACAGGGAGCCTACTGCGAGCATGATATTTCATAAATTCCGAGCATCTGTCAGTTATTCCGAATACGCTTTCTTAGTGATTGAAATAGAATTTCGTATGTTAATACCACCCACGACAGCTTCTTTCTGAATATCCTAGAGGGGAAGACCGAGGGCAAGAGAAGTAGAGGAAGGCCAAAAATTACATACCTCAGCCATTCAAAGCAAAAAGTAGCTGTCGAGTCGTGCTCAGATGTCAAAAGGCTTGCACAGAATAGAGAAGAATGGCGATTACTCCACCGACAATAGCGTAGCTCTTAAGTAGTGATGATGATGAATACCACAAACATTAAAGTTTCTTCAAGGTGACAAACATGGTAAGGACACAAGAGCGATTACGCTTCGATCTCGCACATCACGGATTAATAACGGTCCAAACGTAATATTTGTTACGAGTGGGATACATCAAAATGTCATCTCGTTCGAAGGCGAAGGACTGCCCTGCCAGTCACTACTAATCTTTAATATCCCTTTAGTCCTGAATAGTGAATTAGATTGTTAGAATCTTCTGTTAGGTTCACGTTTTTGTGCAACAAATCAAATTATTTTATTTAATGTTTGGGGTTTTATGTACCTTGTATAACACTACTATGTATGTCTATAAAATTATACTCGTAAATATTGGATGTCTTAATAAATAAGTCACATCATCAGCATTTATCAGTCCATTATGAATAGGTTGATGATATAGTTCTTCATCAGCCATATAAAAATACTCAACTCCCAATCAATTAATACATTTCACATACGAGAAACAAACATGCTATACTAAAAGCGTAACAGTGTAGCAATATTGCCCCAAGGCAGCAAGCCAATCGAACAAAATAATCTGGCTATACGCGGTAACACACAAATTTGACAAGACATGCTTTGCATTTTAAGGAGGCATGCGCGCGTATTCGCCATCCTGGATTTGCTCGCTCTCCGTTGAATTTTTCAGTAAACAGTGCAATCCTTTGCCGTGATTGTATTCCTTACACATACTTATTTGTGATTCAAGTCGAGCATACAGGTAAACCATTTTATAAACTATGGCGTTTATGGTTGCCGAATTCTAAGAATAAATATTTGACAGCTTAGAAATGAGCCTTAGGGTACGGCTCCACTGACGCGGAGAGGAGCGGAGATGTGCAAAATTGACCAATTACATTCTTTAAATTCAAAATTCGAAACACTGTGATGCGGTCTCGTTGGCCGAGCTCCCACAGCTCCGCGTCAGTGGAGCCGCACCCTTAATATTTGTGACGTTAAGACTATTGGAAAAATGTATAGTCTTATCTTCATATAAATAAGGAGTAATTTATAAGTTTATAACTGTCCAAAATTCATTCTTAGAAATCGGCAACTAGGTATAACTGCTGTGTGCCGACTTATTGTCACGTGTGTAGCCAAAGTTAAGAACACGTCATGTGACGTCCCTTGGTACCTCTCCCGTCCCGCTCCTGTACCATGGAACCGACTCAGTTAGGCGCTAAGGCCTGTAGTATAATATATCTCAGGATAATACTTGTTCGTTGAAGTAAGGAAGGAAATTCTTTTTCGTACTTATGACAACGTTTAACAATCATTTCAAAGTAAAAAAAAAATGCAAAAACAAGATGCTGCAATCGAAAAAAAAACAATAAAATCAACAATACTTGATGGAGCTATGGAGAGGACTATGCTGGTGGCATAGTAGGAGGCAGCACATACCACATTTTATCAAACACAGTGCAAGACGAAGATCACCTGGAGCCGCTGGATGCATCCAAACTGTATATGTGGAGGTCCTATAGTAAAGGGGAGGCCTATGTTCAGCAGTGGACGTTTTACGACTTAAATGATGATGATTTCATGGACGTAGAAGCAAAATTTCAATTATTTTTAGAAACATGAGAATTGATGAGTTTCATTATGAAAATAAAAGCAACTTAAAAATAAATAGGGTGTGATGTCTGAGACTGGTCAAAAATTCTTCTAAAATCGGCTTCCACGTATCAGAATACGCCGAAGGCGCGGCGCTGAATCCTTTATACTCTTTGTTGAATGCTTTGTTTACAATTTCCTATTCGATAGTCAACAGAGAGCGTGAGCCGTGCTTGATCACACAGATCAGTGGCTGTTGGGCCTTGTTGCTGCTTTGTTTTGCTGTGGTTGTTTTAAAAGTTATACAGACAGGATATAGATAAAATGCTTGCAGTTTGCACTTCCCACACGGTGGTGCTTAAATCAGCTGGCTACGAATGCCTATGTAGCTGCGACCATATATAACATGGACGTCTAACGCCAGCTCAAAAATGCCCCCAAAAGCAATTGTTCAATTGTGCCAAGATGGGCAGGACATAGCGCTTTTCTTAACACCGCGCATATTTCGGCGCAACAACTTTAACAAATGTTTATAGAATATAGCCAATCACAACTTTGATGAACCACTCACAACTATTTTTAAATGGCGGTTTAAGTTTTTATAGGTTGATATTGATACTCATTACCAACCATGATGCATTGAAGAGGGGGTGACACTTGTCAACTAAAATTCAGGACCGTTTTTGAAAGGCAATTTAATATGGCGTGCGGCTTCCATGTTTTATTTGTTCGTAGCTATGTAGTTATAAATTGTGTTAGCCTCCGTAACCTAGTTGGTAGTGATCCTGCCTACGGGGCTGGAGGTTCCGGGTTTAAATCCCGGTGAGACAAATATTTGTTCCTTGGTCGTTGCTGTGTATGTATTTAAGTATCAATATCTATCTATTATGTATATTGTCACTTGGTACCTACATAAAAATCCTTGGTTGAGCCTTGATAACGTGGGACGAGGTAGGTTTGTGTAAGATGTTCCAAGATATTTATTTATATATTATTTATTTACAAATATAGTATATAAAATTCAGAGTTCTGTTATTCATCGATTGATTATGTTCTAAATTCAATTCTAGGCCGGGAATAGTGCTGTTGATTGACAACCAAAACTCATTAAGTAACTAGTATCTACTTGAAATAAAGCTCGTATCTCAGTTCTGAAAAACAATTTTTACACAACCTCGTATGCAAGTATTTAGCATACGAGGTTGTGTAAAAAATGTTTTTATTCGTTTTCATACATAATAATAAAATTGTAATGGCAAGTGTGAGAGAACCTTAAGAATAAGGTCTCAGGCGACTGACGGCTGCTGACGGCACATTGTCATGTCAAAATAAGTAACATTAGGATGTAATAAAGATTGCAATACACTTGTTCAGTCATTAAACTTATTTTTCTTAATAAAATAACTCAATAACAGTAAGAGTTAAAATACTATTTTCTAGAAAAAATGATTATTTTTGACCTAAATAAGCTTCCCTTAAATTTAACGGAAATTTATAAAAACACGGTGTATACTCGTACCTAGTTCGGGAGTCGCTTGTTGTGAACGCGGGCTCAGAGACCTAAGGCAGTCCGAAACATATTTACGCGCGAATTTAGTCACGCGTAATTCACGTGAGTTTAACCGTTTATTTAAATTCATAGTTACTATGTCTCACGTAATTTTATATTCCGTCATTACATCATTAGATATTATTTTGCTTTCAATTTCAGATGTTCAATTTTAATATTTCATTACTTCAGTCCACCAATTTTATTTTCAATTATTTCTACGAATATTTAATCATTTTTCGATTAGGTCGGTTTTTATGTTAGGATTCAGTCCAATACTCGAAATAGATAAATGTACCTATATTTCCAATCAAACTACTGTTGTTTGTTTTCTAGCAGATTTCAACTGTGTGTAAATCTAACTATGGGAATAACTAGAAACGTTCATCAATTTTCATCCATTCCAATATTTCCTATTCGTTAGATTTAAAAATATTGTACATCGTACGCATGCTGCACATATATTTAACGTAAATAAAAATAAGAGTTTTAAAAACAGCTTGTTGGTAACTGAACTAAAAATGTATGGAATCAATTTGAATAGTTGTATCGTTCGGCGTACCTAGGTAAATAATAAAATTAAATGCATTAATTGGCGGTTGCAAAATAAATACGAGTATTATACTCCTGAGGTCTAAATAAAATATAATTTAAAGCATCTTGTCCAGTAGCCATACAATGAGTTGGAATGTAAAGGATAGGGTGTATTGGGGTAATTCCGAATGTCAAAAAACGCCGTATAATTCCGAAATGTGACACTTAAGACGGTGTCATTACCAGTGATTTTTCTGTGATTTTCAGAATTACTTTTTGGATGGATGGATTTTTGTGGTAGACTCTATTTCTATGTAAAAATAAGAGTGATGACATGAAGCAAAAGCTACATGATACATGTCAGTGGTTAAGGCACCTTACGTTACGTTATTACTCGATACGTAATGCATTCCATCGCGCTCGCACTCATAAATTGAAGCGAGTACGGTGGCCTGCTTTACGTGTTGAGTAAAACCTAACGTATCCGATATTTGCAAAATCATACGGCTACTGAACTTCTGGCTTACTACCACGAAAATCGAAATTCGTCAATTTCGAGAATTTTTCTTTGTCACTCCAACGAAGGCGCCACTAGAGTGAGAGAGACAAATCCTTGAAATTTGCGGATTTCGAAGTTCGCGGTAGGGCCGCTGGTGCTTATACAAAAGATCCCAATGGGTCGAAGTGTATCCGTTAGGGCCCCACCAATAAAATAAGAAGATAAGGGACGCTGGTGCAAAGGTGTCCCTTTACGCTCGCTGCATTGCCATGTTCAATTGAAAACTCCAATGCCTTCAGTCTTGGCTGTTGTAAATATATTTAAGAGCGTGAATTGTATTATCTTTCTGTTAGTAATCCTAAATAAATAAAATAGTACAATACGACACAAGTGCGAAAAATATGAAATTTGAAACGAGTGGCGATGTTTTAAAACGCGACCGACACCGTGTTTTAAATCCACGCGAGTTTTTGCACGTGTCTCGTACGACATTTTTTAGTACAGCTGGCCCTCCGAAGTTTTGGACCAGAGGTAAATTTTTTTTTGACTAAAACGAGCGCGACAATCACCCGAGTTAAAAAGAAGTTTTTACACGTGTATCGAACGACTTTTTTCATAACAAGTGCCTTAAAAAGAGAAATTATATCGCACACGAAGCGTGCGCAAAGTTTAGCTTTCCGCACTAGTTAGGAAAAGGTTTATTTAAATTTTATATTCTTTATTTCAACCAACTTGTATTTACAGTTTAACCATACAAACAAGTTATAGGTACAATATATAAATTTTATTACAATGAACATACATTTTAAGTCACAAACAATACAAAAGTTCTAGTCAAATAACCCGCCCCTTGTCATCCCTGGCGCAAAAGTGCCCATCACGCTCGCGGCATTGCCACGCTGAATCGCAGGTTACTAAAAACTATTTATATTTGTTTGACAAGATCTGAAGTCACTAGTAACTTACTCTATTGTGGTAGGTGTGTAGAATTTAATTCAAGATACCGAGCAACTGCGGCCAGGAATTTCGGTACCGCATGTGCAAAAATGTCCAAAGTGGGATTAAATAAAATAATTCAGCCTCCGTAGCCTAGTTGGTAGTGACCCTGTCTACGAAGCTGGAGGTTCCGGGCTCGAATCCCGGCGAGGGCATTATGTGTGTATTTATTTATCACAAATATTTGTTCCTAGGTCATGGCTGTCTATGTATAAGTATCTATATGTACCTAACTATTAAAATATATATCGTCGCCTGGTACCCACATCACAAGCCTTAATTGAGCTTACCGTGTGACTAGATCGAGTTGTGTAAGATGTCCCAAGATGTTTATTTATATTTATTTAATTCTATTGATAAGATTATGAGCTACATAGAGAGGACTTTAATAAGCTTCATAATAAATAAATAATAAAATTAATATCTTGGGACATCTTACACAAATCAACCTAGTCCCACGGTAAGCTCAATGAAGGCTTCTGATGTGGGTACTAGGCGACGATATATATAATAGATAGATACATAAATACATGCTTAAATACATCGACAGCCACGACCAAGGAACAAATATTTGTGATAAATAAATACACAAATATTGCCCTCGCCGGGATTCGAACCCGGAACCTCCAGCTTCGTAGGCAGGGTCACTACCAACTAGGCTACGGAGGCTGACGTCAGTACGGTGGGTACGGAGTCATTGTACTCGAGTTTGGAATTGGAAAATGGGAAGTCGAAAGGTAGTTCTGACAAACTGTGAAGGTGTGAAGGTATTTTAAAATTTACATAATTATTGTAGTAATAATGTATTTATTATTGAGCCTCATATTAAAAGTGTTTCTTCCGGTATTATACTTATTTCAACCGCATTGATGCTATGCTCTCTGATGGCGAAATGGGCTAGTGATTGTCTGCCACGGATGGCTGTGTCAAAAAGCAATCACTGGACTAACGCGGAATCATTCCCGCGCCCTCGCCCGGAACGAAAGCGAATCACTTTCGACCGAGGTGGCCATGTGTTGCTAACTAAATTGGACAATCTAATAGACAACATGAAGAATTTTTTTGAGAGAATATGTATAACATTCCGGCAAACGAAACTGTATAAAAGCTTTTTCACTTTAGGGACACCAATTAGCGTGAAATTACAAAATCTTAAATTTTGCAGATTTTTAACTAATTAAGCACTCCATTTTGTCAGCCTCCGTAACCCAGTTGGTAGTGACCCTGCCTACGAAGCTGGAGGTTCCGGGTTCGAATCCCGGCGAGGGCATTATTTGTGTACCTATTTATTTATCACAGATATTTTTGTTCCTTGGTCATGGGTCATAGCTGTCTACGTATTTAAGTATCTACAGGTATGTAGGTATCTATCTATTATATATATCGTCGCCTGGTACCCACATCACAAGCCTTAATTGTGCTTACCGTGGGACTAGGTCGATTCGTGTAAATATGTAAAAAAAAAACAATAATACCTGTTTTAGTGTTAATTTTATAAACTATAAGCGATCATAATTATAATACCTGTTCCCTCTTTTAAAAACAAATAAAATAAATATATTCTAAATCGTGGTATAATATTAAGTGCTGAATCTGTCTGTTTTGTCTTGTCCTGTTATGCTTGTTATATTTGCCACGATTAATTATTTGTAAATTGTAAATTAAATCTATAAAATCTTCTCAGTTAGTAATTAATTTTCATGTTTGTCTTTTAAATAATTGTTTCTATTGCCTATTCCTGAAGTACCTACTTAGTACCCATACCCATCAGTATTTAACTTAAATAGAGAAAATAACAAGTTCCAAAATATTGTAAAATATGTAATCTAGAAAAAGGACATTTTATTAAGTCATGGGTGTTAAAAATAAAATATTGTTGTCATAAGAATAGGACTTTGGGCCTCACGAGGTTACAATGAGTAGAATTTAATGTAATTGTTAAACTTAAAGATTAATAATCAGAACAAACATTTAGACTTCGTAGCCAAGATGCCTATCACTAACGCTCAGTCACGAACGAAACGCATCTGTCTTTCTCGGAGTAATAAGAAAGACTGAAATAGAGAGAAAACTAGGCTACGCTACTGGACAGTGCCGGATTTACCAGTAGGCCAAGTAGGCCATGGCCTAGAGCGGCAGATTTTAGGGGCGGCAGATTAGGCAGCAAAAAAAATTTTTTTTTGCGTCAATAAAATAATATTATGGCAGATTTTACAAGCGGCAGAGTAGAAGCGAACTTTTTTAAACTTCGGCCATGGCGGCAGAATTATACAGGATGGAAGGGAACGACCGAGTCTAACAACTATTATGATTAACTTTCAGTAACATAGTACCAACATCGAAATATCTATAAAATAATGTATCCCCTCATACAAAGTGAGTGATTAGTAGAGTTCAATAGCATGGAAAAGTCAATTTTAACCAACATACTCGTACTGTGACTGATACAGTTGTAGATTAGAATTTATACGAAGACACTGGGGTTGTGCTTTGTATGAAAACTAATAACAATATGCGACTCTACTCTTACCACACAAATTCTAGAAAGCGGTCGTTGAATTTGAAAAATAAAGAAATTCTAACAAAAATATAAAAATCTGTCTGAGCATAATTAAACCGTTTAATAAATTTCAACTGGGTTTTTATAGTTAATTAAAACTATTTTTACTACGCTCACTCGCAAACAATAAATAAATCAATATATTGATTTAAACTTTCATAATTATCACTCATTTTAATGACAATCGGGTCTTTATTTACGTTTAATTTTATCCTGACGTTTCGGGGATGAAGTCACACCCGTGGTCGCAGGCAGACTGGCGAGAAAATGTATCAATCAACGCCTTCGAGCTGCGCGGGTTTTCGAACTACCCGCACTTGATTTTGATTATTCACTTCTAGGCTAGGAGTGTCACTAAGCCTACACTCAGGATAAAAATAAACGTAAGTTTACGCGATTAAGAACCGTTTGTCATTAAAATATGAAATCAATCAATATTACAATGAAACCACAACTCAATATTATTTGGCTTTAAAATTATCTGATTATTAACAATTCTAGAAAAAACTGGTAGCTTATGGCTGGCTTCCAAATGAGTAAAATATTCCTGATTCGAAGCTGACTACAAAATGGTAATTATTTAGCCCCCATCTTGTAGCCTGGTTTGGTAGCTGGCTTTTAAATAAGAAAAATATTCCTGATTCGAAGCTGGCAATGAAACGGGAATTCTGAAGTCGTAGGAAGTAGCTGGCGTTTAATCTTTGTGTCAGGTATTTTCCAAACTGAAATGTATAGCGATCTTTTTTGGAAAAGGAATCCGCCTACTACACTACAGCATCTCAAATACGCCCATGAACAGCAATTTTCTTGCGACTAAAAATAATAAAAACTTTAATGAAAGTTTTTGAAATTACAGCCTCTCAATCTTCAATAGAAAGAATTTACGAAATGATAAAATCAGCGTCGCACACTGGAGGATAAGATAATCGTTCCCATTTGGTAGCTGGCCACAAGATAGGAAAACACGTTTTCCCCTCACTAGCTCGTAAAGCGCTCGTTTATCCTTTAATACGAGCGGGTAAAAACGCTTTTTACACACTTGTGAATAAAGTAATTTGACATTTCTCTAATTCCTATAGCCCCCTACTGCCTAGTATAAGTGGATCTGTATGACCGTAGTAAACATGCGGAATCGGAGCTCACATGAGTCACATGTTAAATTGGTCGTTTCTCATGCGACTTTGTAAGCCATTGGCAATATTTAAGTTCCATAAATAACTCTATTCTACGATACGTTTCGACATTGAGTTTTAAATAGTTTCTTTAAGTTAATTTACATTTGGATGAGATTTGTAATCATATTTCCTCGCAATAGTGAGGGGAAAAAAGTTGTATTACACTTGGCGGCAAAGTTTGTTCAACTCTCGTGCCTTGAGACCTTCGCAATGCTCAAGATTCCAGTTAATGAACCACTCGCTACGCTCGTGGCTCAATTTTGGAATCTTTCGCTAGCTCAGGTCTCAATATTGGCACGACAGTTAAACAACAACTTTGCCCCCTTGTATAATAAATAACTATTCTTATTTCGTAGCTATCTACCAAAATCTGGAAAACAGTAATTGTTCGTTCAATAATTAAAAACAAATCTAAAAATAATGAAACCTTCTAATCAATTGGACTTGCGTTTTTTTGTAAATTACTTATAGTGCGCTAACAGACGATATTTCAGTAATTTTTACAATTAAACAACAAACATAATTAAAGAAAGTTACCTGATTATTAACAATTAAAGAAACAATCAGAAAAACGTCGCATTAATAGGTATTAATGTAATGGAATTTAAAACGTATGTTTCAGCGCTTTCTTCTTTGAGTAGTCTACTTCGAATCAGGAATATTTTTCTCATATGGAAGCCAGCTATGAGCTACCAAACCTGGCTAAAAGATAGGACTTAAAGTTGTTTTCTATAATTGTTAATTATCAGATAACTTTAAAGCCAAATAATAATGTTTTCTGGTTTTATTTTAACATTGATTGATTTGTTGTTTGCGAGTGAGCGTAGTAAAAATAATTTTAATTACCTAACTATAAAAACCGAGGTGAAATTTATTAAATGGTTTAATTATACTCAGACTGATTTATAATTTTTGAATCCTAATTTAAGGACCGCTATCTAGAGTTTGTGTGGTAAGGATAGAGTTGTATATTATTATTAATTTCCGTACAAAGTACAACCCCAGTCTCTTCGCATAAACTGTAATCTACCATTGTATCGGTCACTGTATGTTGGCTAGGCGTCCATCCCTCCACTGTCATACCAGCTAAAAGTTCGCTTACTGTACCTACAAAGTAAGAGAAGGCCTGCTACTGCGAACACCGAAGTTTGTAAATTTCGGGGATTTGTCTCCGTCACTCTAATGACGCCTTCATTGCCCGAAATTTGAAATTTGCGGATTTCGTAGTTTGCGGTAGGGATGTTGGATTTCCTTTCCTGCCTCCGGTTCGAGCACACGTCTGTGAAATGAAATACCTGCCAAAGTGTCCAAGTGTTCCTAAACGACTAATGTACGAAGCATTTTTACGTTTCGACTTTCTTTGTAATTTTCCTAACAAATCATTCAAATTAGCAAAGTGGATAGGGGCGGCCAAATATAAATGGCCTACAGGCGGCAAATTTCTAAATCCGGCACTGCTACTGGACATTTGCGATTCGCATCATAGCTACTATTGGTATTTTTTTTAAAGTCTACTGACGAATACGCATTCAGGCATTTCATATAAAGCGCATTGTTGACATATTTTACCTGTTAAAAAGGCGTGATACGAGAAGTACATTTACATGACATGTTTAAACCATTATAAACTTCAGGAGCCCAGAACTTGAGAGTGTAAATAAATGTACGTACATTACATAGGTCTGTCGAGGGCTGCAATGGCTGTCAGAGCTTAATGCAGCTTTAGTGTTAAACAGACGTATTTTGAGAAGGCTGGTATACAGTAAATGCCGAGCTACATATAGTCCCATATTGGATCAAAACTTTCATGATTTTCACTTATATTTTATAAAGTAATGGGATTTCGTTGCATACTTGTCATTTATTAAATATTTTATCCTTTTGTGATCACACACAGAGTATGTGTGTGTGGGGCACAGCAGCAGAATGGCACCGAGTATTTATCATACAAAAGCGTGTCATAAGAATTATCGCGAAAACCCTGCCAGGTAGGTACACCTGCTAGACACCTATTCACACAAATTAAAATACTCACCACAATATATCATCAACGTAGCTAAACACATACACACACACATACATACTTTCGAAGTGAACAAACTGACTCGCACACGTTTAGGTAGTAAAGAACGACCGCTGCCTCCATCCCACAGACTGGCCAAGTCGTCCAAGACAATGCAAGTTGTTGGTCCAAAAATTTATAATTCACTTCCCATTAATATCCGTATATAAGAAGATTACAATGAATTCCAAAACAAATTAAAGAAATGGCTCATTTGTAATGTATTTTACACTGTGGATGAATTTTATGACGTATGTACCTAGAAATAATGATTAAGAATGTTTAGGTATGTAATTTACTCTGATGACATACCTATAAATATAATATATTTATATATTTGTATTATTATACCAATAACTATTAATTTATAACATGAATTGTATTCTTAGAATGATAAAACGTTGACGTGTAATGTTGTAATATTATGAATAAATGAGTATGAGTATGTCAAGGTTAAGGTTGATTTATGTAAGTTCCAAGATTTATTTATTAAATTATAACACGATCAGCTTTTTAAAAGTATGGTCACTCTAGCGCATAGAGGCGTTGCTAGATAGCTCGAACAATGAAATGAAAGCTGCCGATATTCATAGAAGCGTCAGAGGAGCCAGATGAATTGGTAGCCTTTGCCTAAAATATTGAGTAGCCATATGCGTTTTGGTCAGAACCAATTTGAATACGGTACAGATCACTGGCAGGATCTTTAAGATGACAAAACAGTACTATAGCAATAACGTAAAGAAATTATCAGAAAAAGATACGTATAGACGCATTGCTAATAGGAGAGCAGATTGGCGATCGCACTAATGAGTCCACTATGATGACGCTGCTGCCCATCATCAATCTTTTATCACATAGTAGTCAGTGACACTTCAATCCCTTAGTCGACTCTTACGACACCCGAAGGAGGAGTTGGGGTGGTGACAAATGTATTCATACTGCCGTCACCACACGGCCACCACAGAAAAAGATAACACGACATCAAATATAGGTAAGCTAAACCAATACGATACACCGCGTGGTAAGAATACAATTTTCATCACCCCAACTCTTCCCGTGTCTTCCTAAGGGATTGAAGTATAACTGACCATTCAATGGTTGAAGATTGATGACGGGCAGCAACATCATAATGGACACCATACTGCAATCGCCAATCCGCTTGCCCAGCGTGGTGATTACCTCAAAATCAAATCAAAAATATACAATCACTGCACAGTACAAAACAAAGTAGCTTCTTGCTGTACGTTTCTATGTATGCTTATATTTTAAAATCTACCAAACGGATTTGAATGCAGTTTTTTGTATAGATAGAATCATCATCATCATATTAGCCTAAATACGTCCACTGCTGAACATAGGCCTCCCCCAAAGATTGCCACAATGATCGTTCCTGCGCCACCCGCATCCAGCGGACTCCTGCGGCCTTCACCAGGTCATCAGTCCACCTTGTGGGGCGCCTACCCACGCTACGCCTTCCGGTACGTGGCCGCCACTCAAGAACCTTCCCGCCCCAACGGCCATCGGTTCTACGCGCAATGTGCCCCGCCCACTGCCACCTCAGTTTAGCGATTCGGAGAGCTATTTCGGTTACTTTGGTTCTGCTGCGGATGATCTCATTTTTAATCCGATCACGCAGAGAGACTCCTAGCATAGCCCTCTCCATTGCCCTTTGGGTGACTTTGAGCCTTTTTATGAGGCCCATTGTAAGCGGCCACGTTTCAGTACCGTATGTCATCACTGGCAACACACACTAATCAAAGACCTTCGACCTTAAGAATAATCAATTTCGATAAAATGTTTGACCTACCTATTGCATTTTTTATTGTGTGATATAAATAAGTAAATGATGGTGTCATTGTGATTGAAAGCCTACAAAAATAGATGTATCTATTGTTGGAAAAAACTAATCATTTATTAAAGTGACATGAAAAGATGGTTTATAGCTTTCTTGGCAGGCTTCTTTGCTTTACAATGTTCATTGTATCTCGTGTCCTCTAGAAGGGTAAGTTTGTAATTATCGACGGCTTGTGAAGCCAATAAAGCAATTTATGTTGTCAAATAGAATATTCACTAATAGAAAACTTACAATAAAGAAAGAAGCTTTAGAATTAGCAGTTTTTTTGATAAACGTACACTCGCTGACAATTACACGGTGTAATTTTTCATAGAAACTGGGCGATTTCCAAAAAAATCTCGAAAACCTGATCCTTACAGATCTGGAAGTCCTAAAAAAACCCATTACGTCACGTTTTTTCATGAACTAACTATAAGGGTCAGCATGAACGAAAAATTTGAGACATTATTTTTTATTACTTAGATCAAAAAATAAGCTAGTGATTCTGATTCGAATCAGCCCAAGCACGTCCAGATCTGAAAGAACCAGGTTTTAGGTTTTTTTTGGAAAACGCCCTAATACAAATGCTATTTCGACCCCGAAGGCGGAGGGTTTGTAATGACTCGAGCTTGTAATCCGCGAATAAAATTGAAATTGAATAAAAAAAATTTCATCGGACTTGCGAGCGAACAAATTAGTTTTAAGACAAAATAATATTAGATAACGTACAGTCGCCATCAAATATATTGTAGCGTCTGGAGCGTTCAAAAATATCTGCACACGTCTTTATTGCCATAACGATAGAAGACTGTTCAGATATTTTTGAGCGCTACGATATATCTAACGGCGAATGTATTAACATATATCCACAACTCCCCAAGGCATATCACTTTTTTATAACGGAGTTATGCAAGCAATAGCGCTTAGAAAGCAAGTGTGATGAAAATAATATTCTTCATAGAAGACGAAACAAATAATAAAATACCCTAGTTAAACTTGACTTTATTGCCAGAGAGAATTTAATAGTGATTTATATAAAACAGCGTACACTCCCTGGAGTGAGTTTAAAATGATACAAAATGAAAACACCGCCGCGCACGTAGTCCTAGTTAATATGAAAAGTTGGCAACTCCGCTCATTACCTCAAATTGCGATTGCACAGGATCACGTATTAAGGATGTGACTCGCTGTGCCGTGCTGGTATCATTAAATATTACAATCATGCTTTATTAGTATGAATTATGAAACATACACTTTTAGTCAGCCTCCATAGCTTAGTGCCTACGAAACTGGAGGTTCTGGGTTCGATCCCCGGCGAGGGCATTTATTTGTATGTCTATCACGAATATTTCGTTGGCTTAGAGGCAGAACCAACTATTTCGGGAAAATATCTTTTAGCAAATAGTTATTCTATGCCATTAACATATCATACAATACGATTTGTCAAAACCAACTTTAAGTAAATAGTTGGTTCTGCCACTAAGCCGCCGATTTGTTCCTTGGTTATGAGTCTATATTAATTCGCATAATTTATTACGCATACTTCAAATTGGCATAGCGTTGTTAAGCAGACTATTTAAGTGACATAATCATAATTTCGCATAAACGATTACGCATAATGTATTTACGTATAACGTAAACTATCATAACGATGATTTGGAATAATTAGGATGAGCATAATACTAATTGGTATACTTAATGAAAGGTATAAAATATAATAGATAAAATAATAATGACCGATCAAAGATTGCGTAGCGAAACCGATACTAATATTTTTGCCAAGTTACTGTCGATTAGTACGTATTAATAATATTATTATATACTGTATATTGCTTAAAAACGAGTTTAGACTTTTTTTTACTTGTGCGTTGTGCGTAGGTATAACAGTTAATGTTTAGGTCTTGACATATTTTATTGACTGACATACCTACATGTATACCTGCTTATATTTTTATAGTAAATATTGATTATTTTAATTATTACACACATTTTTACCCTAGCAATATATAATGTTCATAAATACGGCGTGTGTATTTTATACGGGATACAGTAATCGTTTTGTGATCGTAGAAATCATGGTATAGTTAGGTAAATAGGTTCCCTAGATCCTATTTTAAGCATCATAAATATACGCACGCCCCTATTAAATAGGTACGCACTCTATACAGTACACTGTACATGCGCCTCATGCGCCTACCAAAATGTGATTTCTTTACTAATAAAATTGATTATTAAATACCTAATGTTTTATTGAAGTACTAGGCATGATGACTGGCAAGTCAAATCAGCATCTTTTTTCGAACTGTCAAAACGATCACCACTATGGAATTTTATATGAAATACTCAAAAGTGGCGTCACGTTTGAGTACTGCCAAATAACCTACTCTTTTAAGTTTTTTTCAATTTATTAAATAGAAGGTCTGTACAAAAATGACTGCAATCTACATCTTAGTAATAATTTCTTCGTGTATTATGTCGTGCATAATGTTAAATAATTTATTTTAACTACAGACATCATCCCTACTGATTGTGTCTGACGTATTCATTAGGATGTGTCGACGAAAGCTAGGCTTCAACTTCGCTCCTGATTATTACTCTTTTGAACTTAACCTTACTGTCTTGATTTTACCCTGACCTGCCTCATTCGCTTGATTTTTATGTTTATGCTAATCCATATTAGGATGAATAAAGTTATATTTAATAATGTTATGCATATTTCAATTATGAACAATCAGTAATATGCGTATTAAGCATTATGGAATTTTATTATTTTGCCTATTCAATATTATGCTTAATTATTTATGCCAAATCCGTTATGCGAATTCATATTAGGACTATTAATATTAGGCATATTAAAGGGGACCCCTTGGTTATACATGTTTCTATGTATTTAAAAATATTGGAGTCCCAAAACTATGAGACATGAGGGAATTAAAAAAAAAACATTACCTCTTCTTTAAGCAAAATACACTTATGTTTATAATCTAAGATTTTTAAGTAACATTTATTTCATATCTAACAGTTTTGGGACGCCCTGTATCTGATTGAGTACATTGAGCCACTGCATACGTTTACTTTGACTCTATGTCTCGACTAGCTTTAGGCTGCGTTTCCACCAGAGATGTGCGAGGATGTGTTTCCATACAAATGACACCTATTAATGACTCAAGCGAGGTGTGTGATTTGCATGGAAACACATCTTCACACATCTCTGGTGGAAACGCAGCCTTATACGTATTTATGTAGATAACTATATTATATTAATGCTTAAATCTACCAACTTACTTAATACAAAAATACAAGATTTTACAATCCTGTGGTTTTACTTATTTACATTATAAAGTAATAATGATTTGTATGTTTTAAAACCAACTTGTATAAAATTGATATTCGTAAATCAACATTTAAAATTGAATTTAACGTTTATTTTATTTACATGAATGTAAATACTTTCAGAAATCAGTTATTGGTAACTAAAATATCATCACGGAAAAATATTAAAATCAGTAGGTAGGTAGGTACTAGTACCTATTTAAAAAACCATACTACCCAATGAATCATCTGCATATAAAAACCAAATGAAATTAATAATTGAATGGAGGCGTGGTCACTGTAGATAGCGCTTATGTAACATATGGGCGATTAAAAATAATAAGAGATGTTGAGTTTGAATTCCATAAATAGAAAAATAATAGAAGTTACCAGTTACATACACAAAATTTTACTTGTTTTTTAAGTCTACCGACATGCACAGGTGGTGGCGAGGTCCTGGCGCCGTATGCTGTAGATACCATGGACAAATGCCTTCCGCAAAAACATCTCTATCCTGCAGAAACTAAAAACAGAAAAGAGACCGCACTTATCCCCTACCTGCTTGCAACGAATAGTAGCTATGATAGGCCATGTATCACGGAGAGAGACTAACAACTTGGAACTCCTGATAGTGACTGGTAAAATCGAAGGCAAAAGACCTGGGTGCTTAGACAAGTTGCCAATCGCTAGCGCTTAATCGTCCATCGTAAGCGAAAGGCAGCTAACTGTCTTTGTCGCACTAATAAGAAAGAGTGACAGAGAGGGAAAGCTACGATACGCTACTAAGCGCTAGCGATTGACAACTTGGCTAAGCATCCTGGAGGCATAAATCCTAAGCCAGTCAGACCAGATTTCTGAAGAACTGGACTTATCGGTCAGTGCTGCGCTTCATCAAGTAACGGAGCGTAACCGATGGAGATAACTGGTTGACGGAATCAGCAGGCCTAGCCATGTTGCCATTCTGCAATCGCATACGATAAGCGATAAGCAATAAACGTATGAGAATGACAGATTCGAACGAAAAGTCAAGAGAATACATTTGTCTCCACCCCAACTCTTTAAGTGGGTGTCGAAAGTGTCGGCTAAATGATTGAAGTGTCATTGACAATTTATTTATCGAAGATTAATGATGGGCACAGAAGTATCATGAATCATAGTGGACACACTACTGCGATCGCCAACTCGCTTGCCTAAAGTGGCTATTTATCTCCTAATGCGTCCATACGCGTAGCCTAAGGAGAGGCCGTTATCCAGCAGTGGACTGATATAGGCTGATGATGTGATGTGTATACGATTGCAGAGTAGTAAGTTAGCTACTGGATTAGGCCTGCAGAACTAGTCGCCATCCTCAGCAGTGAGGAAACGATTAAAAAGATAGTATTAAATAGAACCTTACGTGTCTATCATGGTACATGGTACATGGTACATGTCAGAAAGCCATGCCACGTTTAACACATGAGTGGA
The DNA here is from genome assembly GCA_025490895.1 of Thaumatotibia leucotreta. Lineage (NCBI taxonomy): Eukaryota > Metazoa > Arthropoda > Insecta > Lepidoptera > Tortricidae > Thaumatotibia > Thaumatotibia leucotreta. Next base: position 42,903 of record JALPQI010002660.1, read on the forward strand.
ATGAGTTTAGTGATCAAATGGGGTTAAATGTCATTGGTAGGGTTAGGATTTTGGTGGCATTTATTGAACATAGAGCAGTGGAGTCGATGTTACAAACATTTTTAACTCGAATAAATGATTAACTTATAAAATAATAACGAAATAGTGTTCATTTCAAGCTGGATTTATCAAAGAATTTAAATAAATAACATGAATTTTATTTTCGAGAAACTAGAATAATATTAATTTTCAACTAAAAATGTTGGTATATGAGAAAAATTATTTATTAAATTTTTAAGGTTCAAGTTCTCTCAAAGACCGTAACTATTATATAATAATCATAAGGTATATTACAAAGAATGATTGAACTTCAATTCATAGGTAGTCAAATATTAAAGATGAAATTATTCAATACTTAAAATTGGCGAAGCCCTGTTTAAAAGAATATATTTATTTATTATTTGTGATTAATTAATTATTCAATCAATCATAAAAAAAATAAACAACGACTCCACTGTTCTCTGTCCACCTAATGCCACCAAAATTCCTAACCCTAGTCATTGGTAAATGTAAGCGTATGGAGTTAAATTTGGAAGTATTCTAATATTTAAGAAGACTTTCATATTAGTATAGGTGAAAAAGTTAAGAACAGCTCTTGTTGCGTGTGGCTGTAATCTTTCCATTTAGGTATTTGTTTCGTTTGTGTTTGCATTTTAAACATATAGGACATAATAGGTACTTATTGTCTATTTTGAATAGATCACCAATACATACAACAGATGACTTAATTAAGTTTTTTTACCTATCGTTAATTTGAAAATTGTGCCAGTGTTAAAATTACATTTTCTTAAAATAAAAGTTTTTCCGAGTACACATATTTAAGTATTTATTATTTCATTCATCGCAAAGATAGGTACAGTCGTAGTCATGGCTTGGATTATTTCTACACATTCAAACTGGCGTCCAAACTTCACAATGTGCTAAATGCATCGCCCTAATCCGTATCAAGAAAACAAAGCCAAAGGCGTCAAAGAGAAGTAAAAAGGGAGTTCTCTCTTTAATTTATTTTCCGTTCCGTCGGATGCAATGAAAACAAGTTCTTGAGAGGGAAATTTAAATTGCGCCGGCATACAATAAATTTAAGGAAATATACGGTGGCAAGCGGAAATCAAACGACTACGAGGAACAAATACGAGTCCTGTGGTAGCACAACCGGCAGTGTTGTACTGAAGCTAGAACATGAAATGTATAAGAACATACTCATATATTATATGTATATGAGCCTATTGGTATTTAAATGAGATAATTGGTATTAGTAGCAGGCCTTTTCATCTATTACAGATGTTTTAAACAGCACCCTGGAAGCGACACCTACGTTCATGTTTATACAGTTCTGGACTGACCGTGTGGTGACGGCAGTAAGAATACATTTGTCACCACCCCAACTCCTCCTGCGGGTGTCGTAAGAGTCGACTAAGGAATTAGAGTGTCACTGAAAATTATTTGATAAAAGATTGATGATGGGCAGCAGCGTCATCTTAGTGGACACATTACTGCGATCGCCAATCCGCTTGCCCAGCGTGGCGATTATGGGCATTTACCTCCTAATGTGTTTAAACGCATAGTTAATAGGAGAGGCCTATATCCAGCAGTGGACTATCATAGGCTGATAATGATGATGATGAGAGTGTGCATTGTAACCTGAGGATAAAGATGTTCAAGTAAGACGTGATCATGAGGTACAACGAAATGAATAAGCCAACTCTATCGAGTTGTACTTAATTCTTCATTCTAAAACAAGGAGTCTATAAAATAGCGAGTTGTAAACGACTGTCGAATAAATAAGAGCACAAACGTGTTTTGTTCACAAAATATTATTCACAGAAGCTGCGTAATCTGAGGAGGCTTGTTTTTTTCTTTCTTTCAGATAATGTTGCAAGAAATATCTCGCATGACGCGTTTTATCTTTTAAATCGTTTTATTAGCAAATAAATATGTGCCTATCCTATATTTATGGTAAAATTTTAGAATTACAACTAATGTGAGGCTCAAACATACACTCCGCGCCAAATAATACGGGTCGGGTACAATTTTTCGTAGAAAATACTGTAAGCACGCTAATTTCAAATAGTTCTTTGAAATTTTAACAGGATAAGTGGAATCCAATTGAATATCCAATTGTAATGGAATTTCCCTGATTTTACCATCGAATTAAATAAAAACAACTTTTAAGAACACATATTTTCGTCCAATATTCCGCAGTGTTTGAAGACGAAAGTCTTAATCAGTGTGTGTTGCCAGTGATGACATACGGTACTGAAACGTGGCCGCTTACAATGGGCCTCATAAGAAGGCTCAAAGTCACCCAAAGGGCAATGGAGAGGGCTATGATAGGAGTCTCTCTGCGTGATCGGATTAAAAATGAGACCAACCGCAGTAGAACCAAAGTAACCGAAATAGCTCTCCGAATCGCTAAACTGAAGTGGCAGTGGGCGGGGCACATTGCGCGTAGAACCGATGGCCGTTGGGGCGGGAAGGTTCTTGAGTGGCGGCCACGTACCGGAAGGCGTAGCGTGGGTAGGCCCCCTACAAGGTGGACCGATGACCTGTGAAGGTCGCGGGAGTCCGCTGGTGGCGCAGGACCGGTCATTGTGGCAATCTTTGGGGGAGGCCTATGTTCAGCAGTGGACGTCTTTCGGCTGATGTGATGATGATGAACTTTTAAGAAACAGTGACACTGATTTCTCTCCCCCAAGATCGTCTGATTTAACAGCTTTTGACTTTTTTCTGTGGAGCTATAAAGGGACGTATTTATGCTAGCATTGTACCGAGGAGAAGTTTCATAAGTTGCGAAACTTCCATAGAGAATTTTTTTGGAAATCTCAATTTAACAAATAATTTAATCAAGCCAAGACCGTACTAGATACATGCTTTATGAGTTATATTTAATGCCTTGTTCACTTATTTACGATTTAAAATAATTATTTATAACACATTTTTATTAGTTCTCATGGAAACATTCTCAATGAGAACTTACTCTTAAATTCACTTGAAAATTTTCGGAAATATCCGAGTATATTCCCGCAATAGTGAAAATGTTCTGCAACTTGTACATTGCTAATGTTATGCTAATGGGCCAATGAACAAAATAATTCAGCAACCGAAACAAAATATTCGAAACACGGTCACAGAGATAACGCCGTAAATGCGTGAAAAAGTGGTGAAAAATGCGCTGAAAGGATTCGCATTTGCCATGCTAGATGCATAGATGATGGGTCCAATTAATTGTCTGACTGACATTATTCTCCATGTGTGATTGCACTGATTGCCGAGCCTAAATATTATATTTAACAATTAATATTTCATCTTCATCACCAGCCTTTGATAGTCCACTGCTGGACGTAGGCCTCTCCTAATAACTCAAATATTCGAAACACGGTCACAGAGATAACGCCGTAAATGCGTGAAAAAGTGATGAAAAATGCGCTGAAAGGGTTCGCATTTGCCATGCTAGATGCATAGATGATGGGTCCAATTAATTGTCTGACTGACATTATTCTCCATGTGTTTCGTCCTCCTCCATTGCACTGATTGCCGAACCTAAATATTATATTTAACAATTAATATTTCATCATCATCACCAGCCTATGATAGTCCACTGCTGGGCGTAGGCCTCTCCTACTAACTCTGTGTATAGACGCATTAGGAGGTAAATGCCAAGCGGATTGAGAGTCGCAGTAATGTGTCCTCTGTGATGACGCTGCTGCCTATCATCATTCTTTTATCAAATAATGATCAATGACACTTCAATCGACTTTTACGACACCCGCAGGAGGAGTTGGAGTGGTGACAAATGTATTCTTTCTGCCGTCACCACACGGCCATATTTAGTGTTTTTTTTATGTTTTACAGAACAAAATTACATAAATAAGGATACCTTTCATTTGGCCACCCTGTAAAAATCAGGAATGCTGATAAAAATATTTTTCACATAACAACACACGAGTTTGCTTGAGTGCTCTACTCATTATTAACAAAAAACTTCTCTGCTAACAGTTTTGTTTAGATTACCGAGATCCTTGCTTGTAGCAAAGTTGAGTTTATGTTAATAAAGTTCAAAATGTGCTTCAGTAATGACATGAAGTTATGACAGAAGTTGCTTTCTACAGTTAAGTTTGTTTGTAATTCAGCTGCGCTGAATTTCAAAAATGTTAAGTGATGCAGGTATTTCGACATTTTTATATTCTTTCGCTATTTTAATTCTTCTTTTTAAACCTTAATGCACTCTTTAATAATTAGAGCTTTACAATTTTTACTCATGTTTTAACGTAAAACGAGACTTGATCACGTAAATTTACTTTAAGTTATTAACTGTCTACGGAAAAAACATGTCTCGTCAATTCAAATTTCAGAAGGAAAAACAACCTTAGTTTTAACCCTTCATAGGGCACCGGTTTCAAAAGCGACCACCCTATAGCACTATCTTTTTGTATTTTTTTCTTGCATATAACTTTTTGTACTACGAGTATATAATGGCGTTGAGGTTTGAACCCACGATTTTATGGGGTAAAATTGACATTTGACTACAAATTTACCCTGATTTTCATAAGGATTGGACATGTTTTTTCCGTGGACTCTTCAATTATCTTACGTAACTGAACCAGAATGTTTTGTTTTCTTTAATTTTTGTTTGAACAGATTGTAATGGTGATTTAATATTTTTATTCTTTTTGTATAGTATGTTTTATTTGTACGATTAATTATTGACATGGGTTTTTTACATTAAAGATATTGAATTGAAACTTTCAACGTAATTGTCCCTTTACTTGTTTAAATTATATACTACTCAATTTATCAGACAAAATAATTTCCTTCTTTTACTGCAGGCATATAAAAGAAAAGGACTGCTAACATTTATTCGACATGTATTTATTTGGGGATGGTGGAACCAGTCTTAAGTAGTTATATAACTTAATAAATCTTTCAAAAATTTTGACGAAGCATTTCGCTTTATAATTCAGTTATTATTAAATTAATAAAACAAAGAACTGTACTTTTTATTTAAAATGTAATAATAAACATATTAATGAACATGTCAAGTTTAATAAGGACCAAAATTACACTGTAGAAACAAATTTCCTACGCAGAACATAAACTGAACTGGCAAACCACACACTCCTATTCTGGGTACATTGATGTAGAAACTTCACAAATACTGCACATTATTTGACTTATGGCATTGGAATAAGATACAAAATGGCGTACATATTTATGATTCCGACGATATTTTAGGCGTCCTCTAGCCATGAAAGGGTTCGTATTAAATGAAACTTGCACAGTCGTACCGGCCCTACATTTCTTAACGGACCTGGAGACAGATTACATAATACAACGGTAGATATTAAATCCCTTATTCATAAGCGTCTCCTAAATTAGCTAGCCGTTGAGTATTGTTTGTCTCTTTCATTCTTATCAATATGTCTATAAGAACTTACGGGCTCGTTAAGTTAGGAGACGGTAATAATGTGTCGACTGCTGAACATAGGACAAATATAAATTTTCTAAGCGAGATCAACAATACGATCTTTTAAAATTGCCCCCTTGTACTAGTGCCGAAGGTTGTTGAACAGAGTATACCACATACTTTATATGACTAACTCTCGTAACACAATTGACGCGATCGTGATTTTCGTTTTGATTATATAAGTTTAAAATTGTAACTGTGTAAAATTTTTTTGCAACCCATCCTCTGTCCACCTTATGGGTATAAGGTGGACAGACGACCTTATGAAGATCGCCGAGAGACGCTGAATGCAGGTACTGTATAATCGTATGCAATCTGTGACCAAGGGGGAAAGCATTAACGGAGGGAGGACATATGACGATCCCGAGCTACAACCAGCTCGAGATATCTCGCAGATTCTCGCACTTGTAGGAAATTCAAGCAGTTTTGCATCGAACGTGTTTTCGCTTCTCTGCTTGCATTCAGCTGAAGCTTGTATAATATTTATTTAAATTTAATTTGAACGTCGTTATCAGAATCGAATTATATCTATACCAATCGTCATTAGAACCTAAAAACAATTTAGGTTAACAAATATTTGTTAACCTAAACCTAATAGCATTTGAAGTCTCTGACACGTATCGAAAAACAAAAGTTCTCCATTCGGTGGTCAAGAGTTAACAGCTTTTATAAATCTATGTTACGATTTGATTGCATAGAGCTACCTAGAACCTAGTTGTACCGTAAAATGTTTTATCCCTAAAATTAGTACAGGAATTCCTTAACTTTAGGTATGTCGACCGAAAAGACGATAACCTAAATCTGACAATGACGCTAATGCTAATAAATAATATCAATAATTTTAACTAAAAATGTATGTGAACTCAAGGTATACGATTGAAGATCGTAATATTTTTAAACCACGACCACGTACCAGAAGGCGCAGCGTGGGTACAAGGTGGACTGATGACCTGATGATGACTGATGTCGCGGAGTCTGCTGGATTCGGGTGGCGCAGGATTAGTTATTGTGGCAATCTTTGGGGAGGCTTATGTTCAGCAGTGGACGTATTTCGGCTCATATGATGATGATGATAAAATATTCAAAAACCTAAAAGACATTTATAACATTTAGTTATTTATTTAGCTAGGATATACATAGATTATACTGTTTATACTGTTTATGAATTTGAATTTGAATTTATAAGATCACGATACAAATGTTACCATATTGCACAAATCGCAATGAATATAATGTGTCATCGCTGAATGCAGGCCGATGGGCAATCTCTTGCAACTGAGGTTATTACAAACGCGTTGAGAAAACTACGAAACTATTCCTAATACCCTACTCTAATACCAACATAACTTAACCTCCGATTTCGCATATTTCTCTCAGATCGTTAGGTCTACTAAAACTAGGGCTTTAGGGTCCTGTGTTATGAATGTAACTGCACTTGATAGATAATGGAGCGTGCACTAAGTGGGTATTTTATATACTGCGGGATGTATTCTTATTGTCTAAGAGAAATATAATTTAGACTCCAAACCAGTGTTAGTACTTTAAAAGCCAGCGAGAAAGCCCATTTTTATGGAGCGGACAACAGCTAGAAGTCAATATTATTGTTATTTATTCATGTCTGATCACGTCTACTGCAGAAAACAAAAAAAATCCCCAAAAATTGCCAAAATTTCCGGTCTTGCGCCACTCGCATCTAGAAGACTCCTGTGACCTTCACCAGGTCATTAGTTCACGTTGTGGGGAGCCTACCTACGGTGCGCCTTCCGGTACGTGGCCACCATTTGCTGGTAGGTATTTTGTCTGATATTGATGGTTTATACTCTATCTGCCTTTTTTGAATACCTGAATGATGGTCTTCAGTAACACATAAAAGGCATGAATTCCAATTTGTAATTACAATGCGCTAGTGTTTACTTAATTATCATATCAAAGAAGGTGTCAATGTAGCTTTTACACCCTTGGGACACTCACAAGAGGTACAGGAAGTTTAGAAGCTCAAATTTTTTTCTCGAAAGTCTCTTGACTGTGAAGGTCAGGAAATCACAACTGACCTGGGAGCTGGCTTAGGTACGTGTTTGTAGGCACCTCAATTATCGTTTATAATTTTTCCCGAAAGGAGGATTTTAAGGTATACTGAATACATTTCGCTGCAATATTACGACTCTTTCCTTTCAAGTTAGTGATTACACGAAGGTTGACTTATAGATACATTTCTCTCCTACGTACCAATCTCCAACCATTGGAAGGTACGGAACAAAAATACTATCATCATAGGTTACAAAAACTATATAGATAATCGCATCAAAAATTGGTATGGATGCACGATGACTTCGTCAACGTTGGGAATAACGCGGTATGGAGCACGCAAGCTGAAAATGATTTCAAGAAAACCTGTTAGCTGCATCATTAGCTACTTGCCTCCCTACAAAATTTTAAGAGTTGGTGTATTATGAGATGTAATTCCTTACCCCGTGTGTCAGCATCTGTAGCTTAGTTGATAGTGTAGGCAAGGTGCCGACGAAGCTGGTGGTTCTGGGCTTGAATCCCGGCGAGGGCATTATTTGTGAAGGTATTTATTTATGACATAATATTTGTTCCGTGGCTGTGGCTGATGGTATCTATTATATAATAATTATATTGACGCCTGGTACCCACATGACAAGCTTTAATTGAGCTAAAAGTGGGACTGGCCGATTAGGCTTTGTAGGCATATTCATATTATCCTTCAACATTACCAATTATCTGGATCTGGGCACAGGTCTCTTGTTCTACAAGAAAAAATATTGTTGTTGAGATATTATCACAACAACATAAGATATTATAATATTTTCCTCGGTTACCGCGAGGATTACACATGAAATAAAACTATGAAAACAGATAAACTCGCGTATATTAATTAACTTTAACTTCATTCCGACATTTCGACCATTTTACAGGGATCGTGGTCTGCGGGCGACTACGTCGAGTTTTATTTAATAAGATATTATCTCAACAACAATAGTTTTTCTTGTAGAACAAGTGACCTGTGCCCAGATCCAGATAATTGGTAATGTTGAAGGATAATATGAATATGCCTACAAATATTGATAAATAAGTACTTAAAATTTGAAGACAAAATATAAGTACCTAGTTCAACTATAAATACCTAATTACTTAGTCCAATATAAACTTAATTTATGAATAAAGTAACTATATATAATGTGTAAAGGCAGTTATTGCAAAGTCTAAGAGGTTTCTAGTTTCTACAAAATTTGTCTCTTGCCAGTTTGTAATCTATTCTTATATTATAGCTACTTCCGCAGGTGAAAGTTTTTTGATACGATTTTAATTGAATTTGAAGAAAGATAAGTGCTCTATATTATCCTACCCACGCTCCCTATCATTTCCTGGATAACGCTTCAGTAATAAATTTAAACGAAATTTTCCCTGATGTTCCGTGTAATCTATTTTGCAAAACAAAATGCTTTCGCACAAAAATACATCAATGAGGCTAAACCCTCCGTCAGGTCCGTCACGGTCCGTGTGCGTCTGATTCAGCGGCCAGATGTGTTCTTTATGATGCTTGGCGAGAGTAAGTGGGGAAAACAGGAAGTTTAGGCATGGACTCCACTCGTAAGTTTTTTTACGTAAGGCCGGAATCACACACAAGATTTTAGTTACGTCAAAGAGAGATGAAGTAACGGTTACTGTTTGTCTCCTGTTCGTTGCCGCCGCGATTTGGGCTCTACTTTTCACTTACGATCAGGTGGAGTGGAGCCACTTTGTTGTGCCAACATAAAAAAAAAAAAAAAAAAATAAATAAAAAAAAATTAAAAAAAAAGTTATTGAGGATTAAGAGATGAATATCATTATCTCCTTCTAGCTAAAAGTTCTGTCCCTATATCGTACATAAGAACTTATAGTTGTTTGGTTGTCCTACATAAGTACAGTACAAATACTACTTACATAAGTCGCCATAAGCAATTTATGTATACTGTTCAAAACTACATATTACCAGTGCAAACTTACCAGTGAACTTATATTTAGCATCAGGATGAACTTCCGATTCAGTCATTCAAGATTTCGTATTCTTTGGAATTAATGATGTCAGACTACCTACCTAAACTAAAAGAGTTGTCACATGTCCTGCATCACGGATGAAATTGTTTCACCCGGAGATTTGGAGAGGTTGGAAGTCATGCATTGCTTGAGGTAAGCCTTAGGAATTGCTGCTTGGATTGCTGAATTGGGACAGAATACGTGTAAGACAAGGGATGTCCTTAGAGTTAGATCTGTAAACAGTGTAAATTTCTAAATTTTGATGAGTAATTTAACACAAGATTGTTATCTTGGCTGAGGCTTCTGGTACCTAACAGTCGCCAGGCATCACGAATGCCAGCGATGCTCCAAATTAAGCGGATCAGCCGACGAAGCGAATTAAACCCCTCATAAAAACATTTGATATTTATCGGGATGTTTACGCGGACGTGTGCCGGTATTGGGGACACGTTTTGATTTAATAAAGCGATTTGGGAAGGTTCATTTGCATCCGAATAGGGCTACAGGTGGTGAAGGGGTACAAGCTTTAAAGACCGATTTAGAAATTTATATTTTTGTTTGTAGGCTTGTCTTTTGTTTTTGTTTACCAGCTTTCTCGGCATTCAGATTTGAATGTCTAAATACTTATACCTAAATCCATTTAATTTTCTTGTCTCGCCCGGAAAGTTTGAATACCTAAAGTAAGTTTAATCACTTTGGTGTCAGTCGTCAGTCGTTGGATTGAATACATTGTATCCAAAACGAAAAATAACCTATTTACAGTATAAGTTTAAAACCTCGAGGTTTGGAGACAAAATGGTCTCGCGGGCTAGGACCTCTCCTACTCTAGGAGTTACAGTAAAACAATGGAGTTTTTAACTTCCTTGAATGAAATTTAAACATGGATAAATGTGTGACAGAAAGTACCAGAAATGTATCGTTCATAAATACCTAAAACGTTACAATATTATAATGGTGTCATAATTAACGCAGCCTTAGCCTTTAGCTATTAGCCTTTTTTCCTGGTGGTAGGACCTCGTGCAGGGTCCGCCCAGATAGCTACCACCGTCTTACCCTTACTGGCATAGAGGCAATCCATCTACGTCCTCAGGGTAGGCGTTGGTGGCGCTAGTGGGCACCCGCTAGACCTGCTCAATATTATCTCTCGATTTAAAAATATTAAATACGTATAAAAGTTTAGTTACACAGTGTAAACGTAAATAACTAACTCCTAGTAGCAGACAATATTGATCGCAAAGTGAAACTCTAGTGCAGACAGACACAATTTTGAAACAAAAATATGAACGGTTACAGTGACAATTATCAACAATGAAAGTGGTTTGTTGTGATGTGATTAAACGGACTAAAAGACATTTATAAACAATTGAATAAACTTATATTCTAATAACAAGTGATAATTAGGTGTTCAAGATTTATATATTGACTGATTATGAACAATGAAATAGAATAATAAACAACAATTGACGCGTTACCTACAAGACTTTTTAAAATATTAAATCATATTTTTGGTTAGGAAAAAGGACTCGGAGACTCTTTTCAAGTGACTCAAGAACTGTGCCTAGTAAAAAGTGTGTGTTTTTTTAATATATAAAGGACTAAAAGTGGAAAAATATACAAATAAACAAAGGCATACCCTCCTACTTTACTCAACTTTCAAATCAGCGCCATTTAGCGTCAGATAGCGGAACAAACATTGATTATGCTTTAGAGCTAAGTAATTATTAGTACAGCTACTCGGCGACAGAGGGTGTGCATATTAATATCATAATAAACTCTTTTTTTGTCACTCATTACCTACCTGAAAACAGTCATCGACCATGGACGAAATTTTAGAAACACTAAGAAAAATCCAAACCGAGCTTAACGAACAAAAAATCACAATAAAGCAAAGCGCAGAGCAAGTAACAGCGCAGGTAACCCAGAATATTAATACTATATTGGAAGAAAAGTTTAAAAAACTAGAAGAAAACTACGACAACCTCAAAACTAAACAGGAAAACTTAGAAAAAAGATTATACTACCTAGAAAAGCAAGCAAGAAAGAAAAATATTGTATTTTTCGGTATAGAGGATTCACAAACATCTTATAATGACTCGGAAAAGAAACTAATCAGTTTTATTAAAAAGCATTTTGAAATAGAGCTTGATAGAAAGGACTTACAGGAGATAAATAGAGTCGGAAAAAAGGGAGAAAAACCTCGGCCTGTAATCGTGACATTTTCCACGCTCGGCACAAAAATTGATGTTTTTAAAAAACGAAAATCTTTGAAAGGAACAGCTTACTCTATATCTGAGGACTACCCATACCATGTACAGCAGAAAAGAAAAGAACTTCTAGAGCAGGTACAAATCGAGAAAGAAAAAGGAAATAGAGCTATAATTAAGTACGACCGACTCATAGTATTAGGAAAACTCGAGAAAACCACGGCAAATAACAAAAGGACTCGATCTTTATCATCAGAATCGACCCCTGCGCGTGGTATAAAACGAACATCCGACAATAAAATAAATAAGCCCGAAGCTGTCCTGAAACCGGGTATCCTTAATTTTTTAACCACGAAAAACCAAACGAGTTCGCCGAAACAAGGGACATTTCCTAGTAATGCATAGCAATCACTGCGCCCCGCCCAAGCGGAAACAACAAATAATAACTTAGAAAAAAATAAAAATGCCACATCTCTCACATCAAAATCTTCCAACCCGGCTGGTCACCGTGGAAGATAATGACCAGAACCCTCCAGAGAAGAAAAATAAAGAAATTTCAACGGAAAAAGACTCTACGAAACTCTACTTCGCTACATATAACTTAAGAACGCTATCTACGCACGAAAAACTAATAGAACTCTCCGACGCAATGAAACACATACATTTTGATATAATGGGCATCAGCGAGGTCAGAAGAACGGGCTGCGTTATAGAAGAATGTAAAGAATTTATCCTCTGCTCGATTGGAGAAACACCCGGACAACATGGTGTCGGTTTCATTATAAAGAAATCGCTTAAAAGTTCTATAGAGAGCTTTGTAGGACTAACAGAACGAGTGGCTCTATTAAAAATAAATATTAGAAACCTGAAACTCGATATCATTCAAGTGTATGCCCCAACAGATTCAGCGGATGACAACGAAATAATGCTGTTCTACGATACAATCTACGAAGCATTGAAATTAGCAGGAAAAAACGTCATTATCATGGGCGATTTCAACGCAAAAATTGGCCAACCTAAGCCCGAAGAATTCCTAGTAACTAAACAGCACGGTTATGGCGCACGAAACGAGAGAGGAGAGAAATTGGTTCAATTCGCGACTGAAAACAAATTTTCCATATTAAACACTTTCTTCAAAAAGAAAAATAATCGACGATGGACATGGAGGTCACCCGACGGTCGCACAAAAAACGAAATCGATTACATTTTATCAAACAGGCCAGAATGGTTTCTTAACATGGAAGTAATTAACACAACTTATCCGTCTGACCATAGGCTACTTAGAGGCACGGTGAAGCTTAATAACAACAAGCAGAGTAGAGCCAATTATAACAAACCTCATAAAAGTTCACTTAAAACCAAGAATGAAATGAATACCTATACAGAGTCACTTGAACACTTAAAGCCCGACCTCTTCGACTACAACGATAACACTACGGTGCAAAACTACTACGATAAGATAATAAATGCCATCGAATGCAGTCTTGAAAAAGCTCACCAAGCGCATAACAATCAACGTGAAAGCTCTGTCATAACCGACCGCACAAAAATGTTAATAAAACGTAGACAGGAACTACAAAATACAAAACCAAAAACACCTATCATGAAAAAAGAGTTAAGCGCACTTTATAAGCTCACAAGTAAATATATTAGAAATGACTATAGAAATCACAGACAAGAAGTAATTAAAAAACATCTAACTCGATCAGGAAGTATCAAAAAAGCATATAAAGAACTGACGGTACAGAAAAATTGGATTGAAGGAGTAAAATCCTCAGGAAAAATAAAATACAAAAGGAGCGACATCATAACAGAGGCAAGCAAATTTTATAGAGCACTCTACACAGAAGAAAGACCGGAAAAAGAAAATATATCTGAGCAACTCTCAAGCTATAATACTGACGAGGTAGAAACAATTAATGAAATAGAGGTAATTCAACATATAAATAAACTGAAATTAGAAAAAAGTCCAGGACCTGACAAAATATCCAACGAGGCGATAAAGTATGCCATGACAATTCTAGCTCACCCGCTAGCTCACCTCTTCAATATGGTTTTAAAAACAGCTACAACACCCAAACAATGGTCGGAGTCGAACATTATTCTATTATACAAGAGAGGAGATCCGAAAGATATAGGTAATTATCGACCCATAAGCTTACTACCGAGTCTTTATAAGCTTTTTTCGTCAATATTGAATAGAAGAATGAGTATAGCCATCGAAAAGAACCAACCTGTCGAACAGGCCGGATTTAGAAGCGGATACTCTACCATCGATCATGTTCACACTGTAGAGCTGCTAATAGAAAAACATCTAGAGTTTCAAAGGCCACTCTACATCGCTTTTGTGGACTACCAAAAAGCATTCGACACCCTGTCTCACTCGTCTATATGGGAAGCACTAGAAGCACAACATGTAGAGCCTCAGTACATCAAGGTCATAAAAAACTTATATAAAGATAGTACCAGCAGAGTTCATCTAGAGACGATCGGCCCGGCCATACGGATAGAACGCGGCGTAAGGCAAGGCGATCCTATGTCTCCAAAGCTGTTTATTGCAGTACTGGAGTCTATAATGAGAAAATTAGACTGGACGCATATGGGGATACTAATAAATGGAAAATACCTAAACCACCTTAGATTCGCCGACGACATCGTGCTCGTCTCTGAACATTTCTCGCAAATGGAATACATGATACGCTCACTACAGGTAGCTAGTAGAGAAACCGGACTGGAAATTAACTACAATAAGACCAAAATCATGACCAATACCACGAAAATTCCGCTAAACATCGAAGGTGTAGAAATTGAATACGTTCCGGACTTTATATACCTTGGCAAGCAAATTTCATTTGACAGGAAACGCCACGAACGGGAAGTAGAAAGAAGAACCAAAATTACGTGGAATAAATTTTGGAGCCATAAAGAAGTTCTGAAGAGTGACTTACCAATAACGCTGAAGAAGAAAATCATGGATTCCTGCCTGCTCCCATCACTTACTTACGGTGCACAAACTTGGAAATTTTCACTTGAAATAAATAACAAATTAAAAACTTGCCAAAGAAGCATGGAACGCAGCATTACTGGTGTAAAGAAAATTCAGAAAATAAGACACACATTAATCAGGGAAAAAACAAATGTGATAGACGCACTGGATTTTGCAAAACAACTTAAATGGAAATGGGCAGGCCATGTGGCCAGAATGGCAGACAACAGATGGACCAGCCAGGTAACTAAATGGCCCGGGCCGTCGGGCAAACGCAAAAGAGGCAAACCTTGCATGCGCTGGTCGGATGACATTGTTAAAATTGCTGGCGGAAGTTGGGATCAACAAGCACAAGACAGATCCAATTTTGATATTATGAATATTTACTGTCGACATTGTACTAATCCTGCAAGAAATAAAAGGCTTTTTTATTTTATTTTTTATTTATTTATGTCCATGGGCCTCAGTTCCCGCTTTCCATCAGGTGAGCTGAGAGCTCAATTGTCTACCTTCGTCAAAAAACAAAAAAAAGCCTAACCCTACTGCAAAACAACCGCGCGCTTTAGCTATCGCCGGATACTTACAAAGATATCACGAGCATAAAAACACTTTTGAGTATTGAAAAACTATTGAGTTGAGTGCAGTGCACGTACAGTTGTCATCAGATATATAGCGGCCTTGGTGCTCAAAAATAGCTGAAACTGCACTCTAACGCCATGACAATATTCCTGCTCAGATATTTGTGAGCATTCCGCCTCTGATATATCAGGCGGGCTACTACGTCCTCTTAAATACGATTCAATTTCGGTTCCGTCTATCAGTTTTAGACGGTTATTCTATGGAACTGACACATTAGGTCCTAAACTGAATCGCATTAGTGCGTAGTGTGCGTGGTAGCACCCCTGATGACGTGACGATGACTGAACCTACTTATCTTACGTCATCATCATCATCATCATCATGTCAGCCGAAAGATGTCCACTGCTGAACATAGGCCTCCCCCAAAGATTGCCACAATGACCGGTCCTGTGCCACCCGCATCCAGCGGACTCCTGCGACCTTCACCAGGTCATCAGTCCACCTTGTGGAGGGCCTACCCACGCTGCGCCTTCCGGTACGTGGCCGCCACTCGAGAACCTTCCCGCCCCAACGGCCATCGGTTCTACGCGCAACGTGCCCCGCCCACTGCCACTTCAGTTTAGAGGTTCGGAGAGCTACTTCGTAACTTACGTGGTTTCTTAAAATTGTCTGTATTTTTGAGGCCGTATCTCACCGTGAGTTACAATAAAATTGTAGACACATGTGTCTACAGTTGTAACTCATAATATGGGTATGTGCTGACCCTCCAAATGACAGTATAAGCGACCTAGACAAGGTTTCGTATTGGGTTTGGAACAGGCGAGTCATACGCTCGGGTGGACCAGTGTAATGGTCCACCCGAGCAATTTAGAACATTTACATATTACAGATGGTGCTTTTTTTAGGCTATAGGGCCAGAAGTGGCTCATTTCACGTCAGGTTCAAAATTTCGGAGGCCCATCTGTACTAAAAAACGTCGTACGAGACACGTGCAAAAAGGAAATTCGTAACTCGTGTCGCTTTAACACACTTCCCTCCGGTCGTGTTTTAAAACATCGCCACTCGTTTCGGATTTCCTGTTTTTTACAGTTGTGTAGTAATGTAGGTAATATTTTGTTTAGTACCTATAAAACTAAAAACATTGTAACTATTTTATATTCTTAATCACGGCATAAAATAAAACAATAATGAATGTGTTTAGCAAACAATCTTTAATTTCCTTTCATAAATAGGAGATTTCCTCATAGAACTAGAGATCTCTATGTCGATAAACGAAAAGGATTTCATGGGTTTTAAAAGGCTGGCAACGTGTGTGTTTCCGAAAGCTGCAAGCGTCCATAGCGCATAGGTAGGTCATTAAGTGGGCCATGAACAAGCGTGAACTTGTTTTCCATCATTGCGGTACAACATTTTGACAAAGAAGGTAAAGGATACCTACATTTGTCACCACCACAACTCTTTCCACTAAGGAAACCGCCTTGCTGTCAGCGCTGTGTCAGTGCTGCGGCAGCGTCGAGCCTAAAAATGGTATTCACTAATGTACTTCAAACGACACTAGCGCTCGGCGACGAATGCGGCGTGAGCTGGAACTACACTGCGTCGAGAGTTTGACGTTTAATGTATGAACTTCGTATTCTCTAACGAAAAACAGCGACGAAGTCGCCCACAACCTCGCTCACAGCCTCGATTCCTAATGTCAAATAAAACAGCTAGGATTTTAGACAAGGCTGTTTCGACGTCGAGCTCGTTGACGAACGCAGCGTCGAATGTGTGAATAAGAGAATAGCATAGCAGCATCATTCATTACGAGTATACACATATTGGTACACATTATTGGGATCGGCATTCCGCTTGCACATAGTATAAGTAATAGGAGAAGCACAGAATTAGATTTGGATAGAAGAAACAATAGTTTATTCATTTGTATGGCGGCCGAGCGTGTCAGATTTTGTATGTTGTTACTTGCCTATGATTTTAAATATGTCTCAGGCCCTTGAGTATTCATATTTTTTTGTGTTGTTGCAATTAATATTACTTAAGGAGGCATTATTAATGTTTTTGTTCACTTCAACTTACAAAATTTGACGCCCCGAAAGCTGCAAGCTGCGATTAAAGACGGACAACTCAGTGGATTTCACTGAGTTCATTTGACATGCTAAGTAGATACGTTTGCTTGATCTATGGTATATATGACATCTGTGTGGAGAAGGCTATGTTAAGCAATGGACTAAATTAGACTGTTGATGTGATATGGATGAATAGACAAAGTTACAGTGGTTAGTTTAGGATTCACTCTTTAAGTGGTTGTAACAAAGGCCCAGTAGTCGTTAGTGCGGTCAGAAAGCAGACTGTGATTATTAGTTTTGTTACAAAACTCATGGGATCTGTCATGTATACTAAAATAATATACTTAAGTAAATGCCCATAGTTTAACCAGAATTTTAAGTTGTTTGCCCTTATTTTAAGTACTTCGTGCATTTAGGTTATGTGCGAGCATGCATTGTTCCAGACGAAAGTCTTTGATAAGTGTGTGTTGACAGTGATGACCTGATGACATACGGTACTGAAACGTGGTCGCTTAAAATCAGCCTCATAACAAGGCTCAGAGTCACCCAAAGGTGGACCACAAGATGGACTAATGACATAGTGTAGGTCACAGGAGTCCGCTGGATGCGGGTGGCGTAGGACTTGTCATTGTGGCGATCTTTGGGGGAGGCAGGAGTGGGGGGTCAATCTTCTTTAAACGAATTGTCAGTGACACTTCAATTCCTTAGTCGACTCTGCCGTCACCACGCGGCGTGAAAAATGTATACATGTAAATTAAAATAATAGAAGTAATAGAAATTCAATTTCAATTTTTTATATTCTATCTATATCCTATAAAAGAAATCATTATAGGAAGCAAAGTGTTCTACCGTTGGCGTGCCGTAATCCGGCGATTCGAATGCGATCGTGTGCCTCTCGCTCATCCTTAATCGTCCGACGAAAAAGTGGGATGGCTAGTGATGTTCCTTCGCTTTTAATTTTATCGGCGAATTCGATTACCGTTTTATTATATTACTGTACGTGAACTCAAAGTTTAAGGATTAAAGTTAGTGATAAGGCCAAAATTGTATCCTGAAAGTGCGTGATTATGAATAATGAAATATAGAACTGTTACAAATAATTTACCAAAATATGACCATAATTTATTATTTACGCAATTGAACGCAGCAACATGAACATATACTACTGAGTACAACGTAAAGGCATTACTTGTATTAATATTACAAAAACTATATCGGACGTCTACCTACTCCAGATTTTTAGTTCCGTCGCCTAGCCTAATTTTTTTTTAATGACGAAAGCAGACAACTGAGCTCTCAGCCCACCCGATGGAAAGCGGGAACTAAGACCCATGGACATATTGGACATAGTGACCAAAAAGTCACCTATGCGCTGTCTACCCTGAGGACTTAGATGGATGGCCTCTACTTACCCCCAAACCGGAACAAAGTACCTATTTAGCGGTAGGTTAACGGGTAAGACGGTGGTAGCTATCCGAGCGGACCCTGCACGAGGTCCTGTCACCAGCTAAAATAAATAATTGGGCTTATACTTTTTTTACTTATACTTTAAAAAATAATGTATCTAATTTGTTTGC
Organism: Thaumatotibia leucotreta; assembly: GCA_025490895.1. Classification (NCBI taxonomy): domain Eukaryota; kingdom Metazoa; phylum Arthropoda; class Insecta; order Lepidoptera; family Tortricidae; genus Thaumatotibia; species Thaumatotibia leucotreta. The sequence goes on from JALPQI010002660.1 coordinate 61,856, forward strand.
CTTTGCAAACAACCACCTGTAGCCGTACCTCGAGTTGGAAATTAACGGTTTACGTTTGGGTTTACTCGATACATAAAGTAGTCTATCTTCCCTCCAATCCATCAATGCGAGCTTGATTGTAATACGAGTATATATTACGTATTAAGGAGTTTGCTGAATACGCTATACTTACTGACCAACTCATGATATGGCTACTGAGGATCATTGCCAGGTATTCTCAAGAGCAGAAACGAGCCCATCACTAGAGCACCGGCGCTTATAACTGCCTAACTCGCCGTACGTCCAAATAGCTAAATAAAGCCGCTGGATTCAATTTAGCGCGCGTAGCGATAGCGATGAAGCCCTTAACGTCTATTGGTTATACTCTTCCACGAGTCCAGTTCATTTCTGCCAGTATAATCTGACCTGCAGCTTAGTACATAATTGGTACGACAGTATGTCGCCGCAAGGTAGATTTTCCATCTTTTACTAACGATAAAAATAAAACCGGCCAAGTGCGAGTCGGACTCGCGCGCGAAGGGTTCCGTACCATTATCAATTTATTAAAAAAAAAAACAGTTAAATCAACCTACCTCAAAAACTATAGGAGATAATTTAATCAAACCAAAAATCGTTGATAGAGTTTATTATTGTGCATAACATTTATATTTTTTTTAGAATTTTACATCGCGTTGTTTGAAAAATAGAGGGGGGGGACACATTTTTCAGACTTTGAGAGCTGATATCTCGAAAAAGATTTGCTTAAATAAAAATGAGATTTATAAACCTTATATCATTTTCAAGGACCTTTCTATTAATACCCCACACGCTTATATACAGCTAAAAAAATTTTCTATCCCTCAGTTACATGTATGGAGGGCCCCCACCCTAATGGTTTTTTTTACAATTTAGTATCATAATCCTATAGCGGTTCATACAACACATATCCTCACCAAATTTCGTTACTGTACATTTATAGTTTCTGAGTAAATCGGCTGTGACAGACGGACATGACGAATCTATAAGGGTTCCGTTTTTGCCATTTTGGCTACGGAACCCTAAAAAGAGGGATGGATAGTTTATCTCGCGGCTACATAATCATGTGCTAAGCCTTCAGGCCTAGCCAAGATGGCATTCTGCAATCGTATACGATAAGCGATAAGTCACGTGACTATATAATAATAATGTATGGCAAGGAAATGGTCACGTGACTTTTCGTACGAATCTGTTATTCTCATATATTTATTACTTATCGCTTATCGCATACGATAAATTGCAGAATGCCATCAGTAACATTGTTCAATAATAAAATAAATAATACAGAAAGTGTCGTCGGTTGTAATATGAATTAATGTAACCACCAAAATGACGAAATTGAGTTAAGTATACCGTTCGACTGCAAATTTCCTGCTCTATCGAACGGTAGCATTAGAGTCAGAGAGACAAATCCTCGAAATTTACGAATTTCGTTTTTCGCGGGAGGGGCGCGGAATCAGAGACTTGGACATACAGATCCAAGAAATTTGGAACACGATTGGAATATAACCTTTAGCGTGGTAACTTGTTCAGTAAAGCAAGCGTACTGTGAAGGGCCGGGTATGAAAAGAAATGGCGTCATTTCGTCCCGCCTAAAGCCAGGTGACTATGATATTGATATTCCATGGTTATGGGCGAACTTTGACTTTTAGCCACGAGGAACCATCATCGATACATGTCCAACATACAAATTATGTTTGAGACACATGCAAGATCAGAGATGTTGGGTACATAGAGTTAATGCATGCCACCTTATTAGAGCATACCTTCTGCGTAATTAGTGTGTGGTTATGTAACCAGTGATCGTAACCAGATCTTAGAAAAACCTCAAAATATAATGTTTATACTATTTATGTAGTACCCTACACAATATTTCATACAATTAAGTACATTGCGTTTTAAATGTAATTACTTTTAATAATTAATTTCAAAAGAAATCACATTAATACTTTTTTTAAATCCACTTCGTAGGCTTCGCCAGGTAGGTACAAAAATAGATCCGCCACAGGCTTCGTAAATAAAATATTGTATTTATAGTAATTTTTAAATTATTTTATTAACATTGAACTTATAGGTAATACCGAAGAACAAAAAAGTTAGGTATCCGTTCTTTTGTATGGAGAAAATACCGGTATCAAATCCCTTGTTCAAACCTACGACAATAAATTTTAGTTACTAAAGTTGTCAACCTCTGTAGCCTAGTTGGTAGTGACCCTGCCTACGAAGCTGGAGGTTCCGGGTTCGAATCCCGGCGAGGGCATTCTTTGTGTATTTATTTATCACAAATGTTTGTTCCTTGGTCGGGGCTATGTATGTATCTAAGTATCTATACGTATCTATCTATTATATATATCGTCGCCTGGTACCCACATCACAAGCCTTAATTGAGCTTACCGTGGGACTAGGTTGATTTGTGTAAGATGTCCCAAGATATTTATTATTTATTTAAAGTTGGCCGAGTTGAATTTATAATGTTTGACTTTGACATTTTTTGCTAAATATAGGAGTTACCTATGCCTATATCAAGTGGATTGCGCTACAAAATACCTATGTAATTTATCAAAATAAAAAAAAACTTAAGTTGCTGATATTTCGGACTAGGCCGACAGATTTATCGATTTGCTGGCAAAATAAATAATAACTTTGAACCTAAGCACTTTATTGGCGGACAATTAACAAATATATTTACTCTTTTAAACATATTTACTCTCTGTATATTTTTGAAGTTTAGTCTAGTTCTATGTTGCCGTAACTGATATACTGTAGACGTATATAGCTAGAGTATTTCACCCAACTGTCAATCCAATTTCACGCCAACACGAGACGGAGTGGCGAAAGCAAAAAAAAAGCACACAGGTTCCGGTCGCCAAATAAAAACAACGTTTTATACATGGACAGTTTGTCGCAAACATGGTTAAATTTATACCAAAGCATTTCTTTTTTATAATTCCATAAAATTCGGTTCAAAGAAAAATAGGCACACATCGTTCTATTATTTGAAACGAACCATTCTTGCTGGTGGTAGGACCTCGTGCAGGGTCCGCCCGGATAGCTATCACCGTCTTACCCGTTAACCTGTCGCTAAATAGTTAGTACTGTGTTCCGATTTGAGGGTAAGATAGCCGGTGTAATTACTGGCATAGAAGGAATCCAGCTAAGTCCTCAGTGTAGACAGCGCTCCGATTTTTTGGTGACTATGCATATGGGTCTCAGTTCTCGCTTTCCATAACGTGGGCTGAGAGCAGTTGTCTAACTTCGTCAAATGAAAAAAAAAAACAATAACGTGAACTGAATTACTATAGAAAAAGTGTACACTCCACCAATTGGCGGGTCAAAACAAATACCGTGTCTTTTTTGTGACACTGAAAAAAGCAAGACTTTATTCGGAATATTAGAACTGAAATTCCATTGGAATAAAATCGGCTACGGTAATTATTTACGAGAACTAGAATTAGATATTTGAGAATGACCGTTAGAATCCTACCCTTGACAAGTAGTAAGAAATTTCTTATAGCCAATAACGTTATGCTGACATGATTGGTGAATTGGTTGACCCTAGTACCTGAAGTAAAAACCTACTGGTAAGGTCTAGAGGACGAGGGTTCAAAAATATTTGATAGGAAACGGAATCTGTCAATTTGATTTTTGCGCTTAGTAGAAAAGGACAAAACATTAATTGCCTAATAACGTTCTGTAACTTTTATGAAAAATGGGGGTAACTTTTCTTTGAATGCGGTCCTTCAACGAAGTTAGAAGGTAGCTAATCTATAGGAGTTAGTAGCAGGTACTGGCCCTAATGTGGCCCAATCCAATAAACCTTTACTGGCTTTCTTTGTTCTCGTAACGAGGGCAATTTGTAGATCAACAGATGTCTTGTATATCATTACGGCCAAATACAGATCTGTGTAAAATTCTAGATGGAGCATTGAAAACTGTAGACGACTTCTTCAGCTGACAGGAGCCTGTCGATCACTGTTGCCATTAAGACTAAGTACAAATTCTAAAATTTTGAATGCAGCCTAGTGGTTTTAAGCCATTGGATGTTGTGAGGGTTGTCACTAGGCCTACACTTTTGTGTATGTTGTAGCCTAAGTAGAAGTGAATGATCAAGATCAAGTGCGGGTAGTTCGAAACACACGCGCAGCTCGAAGGTGTTGATACATTCTCTCGCCAGTCTGCCTGCGACCAGGGTGTAACGTCATGCCCGAAACGTCAGGATATAATCAAATAAAAGTTTACGCGAAGAATCCACGAGACTATAATATTATCAGTTAATTCTTTTGTATGTTCTTATATTACTACTGTACCCTCCTAATGCGTCCGTACGCTTAGCTAATAGGAGAGGCCTTTGCCCAGCAGTGGGCTGATTATAGGCTAATGATGTGATATGTGGAGGGTCTAAATATCTACCTATAGGACTATGCTAGACATGCGGAAACAGAACATTGATTAATAAATTAAAACACAACAAAGAATTGGTAACTGTAGTTACAGTCTTGTGGATTTACCCAACCGAGCATTTTTTTACTTAGAGTCACTGGACTTGATAAAATTAATACAAATTATTCATTCAATGACAATACTTTAATTTCAATTGCGTAATAAATTTTCACAGAATTCTCATTATTTTCGTTATGGAATAAATGTATTGCTAATAGGTACTGCTGTTTCAAAAATAAAGGAACAGTCATTGGCGCTTTCAGCAACACTTATTTTTTTCTATATTTTATTCTACCACTTTGTCAGGGTGATTAATATGTACACCTGTACCAAATTGCAGATTTCTAATACTAAAGGCCCCTAAGCTATGCTGCGGACAGACAGACGGACATGGCGAAACTATAAGGGTTCCTACGTTCCTAGTTTACTACGGAAACGGCTACATAATGCGAATTCTAGTGGGATAAAGTCCACGCAGAAAACAAACGGAGTTGGGTAACTTCGCCGGCTTCCTCGGCCATCGTGTTTTATGACGGCCATGTTTTTTTATTGAATACATTTTTCAAGTTTGTCGAGTTTATTGCGAACTGGCCTCTTAACGAATTATGTATAGACTATATTTTTTTGTGCAACGACTCGTTTTTTGTAGTTGAGTTTGTTGATTCAAATCCCACCTCAGTATTTTTCCAAAAAAAATTTTTTTTCTTAGGTATATGACGTATCTTATGTAAATATAATAGTTATGATTTATAAATAGGTCGATGAAGAATTTACTGAATGAAATATAATATTTTCATTATACTATATCTATGTATTTATATAATACATAGATAGATAGATAGATAGATAGATAATCATTTATTCATCACACAAGTCAATAGTTACATTCAAAATATACATTGTGTACATAATATCTGCACTACTAACAAGTGTAACTAGTCAAGAATTTGAAAAATTAATAATTACATGCCATAATTTTCACACTAACATTTCATAAAATTCACTTATAGTATACACTGTCTTGCTTAATAATAGTTCTTTTAGTTGAACACGAAACACTGTCAATCTTGATTCTCTTTTGAAATGTTCCGGTAATTTATTGAATAGTACACGGCCAATAACTCCTGGCAATTTTCGTGTCATGGCGAGTTTGTGGGGACTTAAGCAGAGATCGTTAGGGTAACGATTCGGGCGCTTGGAGTCACCTTTCTTTCGGAACGTGTGTATATTCTCCCGAACGAACATAATGCTTTCAAATATATATTGAGCCACTGATGTCATTATTTTAAGGGTTTGGAAGTGTTCTCTGCACGTGTCTCTGTATCCCGCGTTCATGATCACTCTTACCGCTTGCTTTTGCATTTTCAACACCCTCTGATGGTCAGACGAGTTTCCCCACAGAATTATACCGTGTGACATAATGGAGTGTACATAAGCATAATATGATTGGATTAGACATTCACGAGATATAATTGTGCGAAGCTGCTTAAGGGCGTAAACACCAGTTGCCATTTTAGCGCATACCTGGTCTATGTGTGTCTTCCATGTCATAGCAGGATCAATGGTAAATCCTAACATTTTAACCGTAGCTGAACTTCTTAAGTAGGTACCATTTGAGAGTTCAATTCTTACTTCGTCGCTGATAGCAGTCTTACCGTTAAAAAACATAACATGGGTCTTGTCAGAGTTTAAAATCAGACCGTTTTCATAAAACCACTCTATGACCTTTTCCATTACACATTTAATTTTTTCTGAAAGTATTTCATTTGAGTCGCCTTTTACGATTATAGTGGTGTCATCTGCATATATTATAAATTTGCCATCTATGTCCAATTCTGCAAGATCATTCATGAACACCAAAAATAGGGTGTTGCCTAACGCCGACCCTTGAGGTACCCCAATATTTGGAACTGTTCTAGGTTTTGATTTCATTTTCTCGCCCTGTATTTCAATTTCCACTGTTTGTTCCCTATTTGTTAAGAATGACTCTAAAAGTTGCAACCCAGATCCATGTATACCATACATTTTTAATTTTGGCAATAATAGTTCGTGAGCAATACTGTCGAATGCTTTAGACAGATCTAAAAATATTGCGGCAACTTTTTGCTTCTTGTCTAGTGTATGTATGATATCATTTGTAAGCTGCAATACTGCTGAGGTAGTTGATCTTCCTTTTCTGTATGCATGCTGCGAGTCGGTTAAGAGATTATTTGTTTCCATGTAGTTCATTATTGTTCGGGATATTAATGATTCAACCACTTTTGACATTGTAGGGACTATTGTAATCGGTCTGTAGTTTGTTACTGATGTTTTATCTCCTTTACCTTTAAACAGTGGACACACACGTGTTTTTTTAAGCTCATTAGGATAATTTCCCGACACATAGATTGTGTTGATCACGTAGGACAATAAATTAACTAATTCGTCTGACTGAGTAAGATAGTACAGAAGATGGCCAGTTATATCATATATGTCCTTTGTTTTAGATTTTGATATTTTTTCTTTCATAATTTCTTTTAACATCTTTGGGCTTGTTGGTCTAAAACTGCATATTTTCAGATTTTGTCGATGTTCTATATTCTTCAGAGCCTTACTTATATTTGTGGATCGAGTGTTTAATATATCGTAACCTATTTGTGTGAAATAAAAGTTAATATAATCTGCTATTTCGTTCGGTTGAACTGACTTTAAAGTATTATGATCTAACAAATCCCACTGAAGCGAACTTAAAGATTTATTTGTTTCTTCTTTGATAACTTGCCAAATTTCTTTCTTTGGATTGGTTGAATTTTGAAGTCTACTTTCTATGTATTTCTGTTTTGATGTTACAAGATATGTATTTATGCTCTGAGCTTTTTCTTTAATTAAGTTGCTGATTTCTAATTCAGGAAATTGGTGTTTGAAATAGTGGAGATCACTGAGATCCTCCTGAAGTTTTATTACATAGTTGTCTATCCACGCCAGTTCATTGACATTATGCTTCATTTTCTTAATTTTAATCGGTATGTGAAGATTCATGTTAAGAATATATCTATTAAGAAACAGTTGAAATGGTGTTTCAATACTAGCAGATATTAGAGTTTTCCAGTCATAAGATAACATTGCTTTGTTTAGATTTGTCATATTCGTCTCAGTATAATGCCTTTTTTTAATATATTTAGATCTTTGGTTTTCTACATGATTCATTAATATATTTATTATTTGTGCATCATGATCCGATACTCCAGCAACCATCGACTCCACAGTTATAAACTCATCCGCTACATTTGTGACTACGAAATCCAGCGATGTCTTGCTTTGTCCTTCAATCCTAGTAGGAAAAGTTACCACATTTCTGAGATTAACTGGTGCCATTATATCTATTAATGCGATTTTTCGGTTACTTTTTTCTAAAAAATCCACATTCCAGTCACCAGTGAGTATTATATTAGCATTTTCATAATCTTTGCTAGAGAATAGGTCGAACATTTCTTTTAGTGTTTCCAGAAATATATTGAAATCACCGTTATTACTGCGATATACGGCTACAATTATAGTTTTTATATTATCAATTGGTGTCTCTATTGCAGCTAATTCACAGTGAAGTTCCTTAGACATATTTTGTAATCTACTGCAGGCTTTAAATTTCAGTGAGTCTTGAACAAATATCGACACACCACCGTGAATTCTTTTTGGTCTGGTATAATGGGAGCCGTGTATATACCCTTGTATTCTGAAATTGCTTACTTCATGAGGTGTGAGCCAGGTCTCAGTGAATACCATGATTTGTGGTTTTTCTTTATTTGCAATAGTGTGTAATAATAAGACTTTGTTTCTTATACACCTCACGTTTTGGTGGATTATTTTGACGGAAGACCTAGTTTTGTTGCTTAGGGTGTCGTTATTCTTAGGATCGAAAAAACTTATCAGGTGTTAAGTATGGGCTTTTTAATTCCGTTGATTTTTGGATTATTGGAAAATAGTAAGGTATAGTTCCCTTTTTATTTTGAGCTACGTCAAATCTGCTGTTAGATGTCTCCACAGTATCTATATTCATGTTTTTGCTATTAGTATTTATTCGCACGCTTTGTTTATTGAACATTGGTAGATATCGTTTATCATAGTTCATAATATCTATATGACGATTTATCAAATAGGATATTTTCGATAAATATTTTCTCATTGACATTTTAGTCTTATTAATCAAAGTGGCATCTAGAAAAGAACAATTTGGAATGTTTTTGCAGATTACTTTAAGCATAGAATTTAATTTTGTCCTATTTAAAGACGCGTGGCTATTCACACTTAACACTATTACATTAGTGTTCTCTAATTGCTTGAGTGCTGCACATAATTCATATGATATCAATGTAGGATTTGTATCACTCTCTCCTACAGACAGAATAACAAAGTCACTTGAATTTACATTTAAATCTGCACAGGAGTTGAGGACCTCCGCTGTGTTAGCACTAGGCTTTATTATGGCTGATACTCCGTATTCTGTGTACTTATGTGAGTCTTGTCTGAACTGTCTCGATGACGAAAGCTTAGAAGCTAGACCGACACACTGTTGACCCCCAAAGATAAATATTCGGTTCCCCCCGTTTTTCTTTAACATGTTAGTGACGTTGGTCTCTTGATTTTTACGTTTTAGTTCGTGTTCATTAGTATTTTCTCGTGTAGAAAAGTATTGCATAGGTGATTCGGAAGTTTCGACGATCTTGTCATTATCCTTACCAGATTCGTTGAATATACAGTTTGGGGTTTTAGTCTCTTGTAATGGTTCACAAACCCTTTGTTCTTCATTAGTAAGCGTTAGGATGTCTTCATTTGCGAGCGTATTCGACGATGTAGATACGTCGACATTCACGTGTTCCTGATTCTTTTCTATTTCCTGTTCAATTGACGTCTGGGTAAAATTAAGTGTAGTTGTATTTAGCTTGCTGTATTGTTTCTTTACCGGTGTATTTTTCTTACTCGTTGACTTGCAGATTATAGTAAGTTGATTAATTTTCTTTTCGTAATCCTCTACTAAGTTTTTAAGTTTGTAGTTTTCAGATGATAAGCGATCTATTTCATTTTCCGCCGACCCCAATTTAAGTTCTAAAGCCGATAATTTCTGCTTGAGTTCTTCCAGCTCGTAAGTATTTATACATGATATTTGTGGGCAGCTCCTATTTAATTCGCTTGTTATTGCTTCACGAGTGCTTTCATCCTCCGACTCTGAGGTGTTATAATCTGACAGTGAATCGGGAGAATTTTGTTCAGGGGTAACAGGTGCAGGAAAGTTACCTTTTTTTCGACGGGTTAAATATCTCATTTCCGTTTGTGGTTTTGGTTTTGAAGTATGTTGAGTTCCTGATGTATTCTGAGTTGGCTGTGGTACTGGGGAGATCATTTGTTTCGAATTAATCACCGATTCCAGGTCTATTTTATCATTTCCACTGCATTGCCCTGACGCCGTGCTTGAGATTGGCGACGGTACCGATGTGCTACTTTCTAATTTCGAAGATTTTGATAGGCAGGTGTGGCATTTCCAGTCCGTTTTGGTTTTTTTCGACATTGAATCAAAACATTTTTGTGACACTACTGTGCATTTTATGTGATATATATTCCGACATTGTTCACAGGTGAGTACGTTCTTGTTTATTATAATTTTCTTACAATTTGCACATTTTCCAGACATTTTGTATATTTTTAACTTAATGCTTGTAATCGATTATAGTGAGTCGATTGTGAATCGATTATGTTTGATTTCTGAACGAAATTTTTTTATTACTGGTCACACTTGTCATTCGTGTCACTTGTCAACTCGCATCTGATTTTAATTGTCATCTGTCAATCAGTGCTCATTCACATGTTGTACCGTTATAATTCTCCGTTGATAACAGATGCAAACAAAGGAAATATTGAATGTTAAACGTTAAACGGTTGTTGTAGCTTTATCTTACCGGTGTTTTGTTCTTCAAATATGGTTCATTGTGTGGTATATTGTTAAAAATCCTGGAGTAAGTGTCTTTTTTGAAGAGTTCATGCACAATTTTCACTAGTTATAACGTTTTTATCACGAAAGTTTAATTAATTTCATAAAGAGCTCTTTTGTCCGAATACTTAAACGAATAAAAAACAACTATGACAAAGTCACAAATATTTGTGATAAACACAAGTAGATGCCCTCGCAGGGACTCGAACCCGGGACCTTCAGCTTCGTAGGCAGTCACTACTGACGGAGCTATGGAAGCCATGGATTTAGAGTGACAGCTTCCTTATAAAAACAATTTTAATAACGAAATATTTCGTACATTTTCAAACAGTTTTATGTTCACTCAGAGTCTTTTAAGCTTTCTGTTGAGAATCAATTGGAAAAAAATGTTTTAAATATATTTCCTGAACATTTTATAGCGCTTATTTAAAAATAGGAATTGCCGGAAATGCTAAGGGAAATTTTAGAAAATATACATAGATTACGCTAGTAAGCGCGCCAACCGTCATCAGCGCGGCACCGGTTCGCCACAGGCCCGCTACATCTGTCAGAGTTGTGGTCGTGTTTGTCGCTCCCGTATTGGCCTACACAGCCATGAGAAACGCTGTCTCCCCTCCTAACACTGCTTGTATGGTCTGATATAATAGACTTTCAAGGCCAAATGATGACATAGATTCAAATAAAAGAACTCGTCAATTAGACAGTCAAATTCGAGTAAACAAAAGGGGCATTCCATAGAAACGTGTCGTAAGCGACAATGTCTTTTCAATACTTTTGAGAAATTAAATTAGTAATCTGAGTTACGGTATAGTAATACCGTCTAGGCTTTAAGATTGATAGCTAGCACATTTTATTAAGGTAGCTACCATAGCGACATGTAAGCGACAAAAAGTAAATGTTTTCATGGAATGTTCCAAAGTATCTATTTAAAACCATCAATAATACATTGTGCATCAAGGGAGGTAAGTACGGAATTACTAACGAGAGTGTTAGAAGCCCGACGCCGTAGGCGGAGAGCTTTTAATGACTCGAGTTAGTATTCCGCTTACCAGCCGTGATGCACACAATGTTTTTCATTAGACTTACCGCCAAAAAAATAAGTTTTAAGACAATCTTTTGTAATGACGTACTGACATTTATATTACTCCCTGGGTAGTTTTATGCGATTATTCAGTCGCAACAATCAAGTCATTACCATTCCCAAATTTTTGACGAACTGCGTATAAATAGTGGAGTCATTTTCGATTATCTTGTAGCAGACGCATGTTTGTCTGCTTTTCTGGCATAATAGTTTCGTTTGCTTTTATAAAACGGTAAATCAAGTGCTGATGGTAATTAACAAAAAAAACGCGTAACAAAATCGCATATGTAGAAACACCGCCCTAGGGAATTTCACTTTTCTGTTACTCCCGCTACGCATGCAAGCAATGGCGCGCTTAGACAACAAGTCTGATGAAAAATTAATCGTAAATTAACGCTTGAAAAAGTCTGTAGCCACTCATAGCGTGTGACAACTAAGCAGGACATACGTTACATTGATTATTAGAAGAAAATAAAATTATTTGTACGTTAATTTCAATATTTGTCAACTCTTAATACTTGAAAACCGATTGCTAGTAATCCATATTATTAGCCATTTTTGTAAAAGCTCCGAGTATGCTAACACACTATATTATGAATAAAATTAAATGGTTAAACTTACGTATATTTAGTCACACTGAAAAAAAAATACCAAAGTTGCTTAGGTTGGCTATATTACGAGGAAACTTTGATATTATGTAACAAATCCTTGCTATCAAATTTACAAACCTAAAAAGGTTGAAGTCGATACCAGAGCTCTGGTTAAATTAACAAAGAACATTGTGCATTATACCAAACAACTAGTGTAATCAACAAAAAACTGATGTAATCAACCAAATTAATTTAGTAGAATGCCAACATAAAAAGATTGGTAAAATAAAAAAAAATTGTGATAGGACCGAATGCAATCTTATTTCCGGTTAGAATTACGCAGGATCTGATAAATAAAACTTAGCATTTTTTTCAGTACACTACGCGTGACATGTTTCGGAAAGCCTAGGTCTCCATTATCAAACACTGACTCGAGCCCAAGTTCACGGCCTCGATACACGAGCGTGACACGATCATTTTGTACATACAAAAAACGTAAACATGTTTTGAAAGCTTATTTTATGGTGGTAAAATTGCACTATAATTGTTTTGAAATAAATATTCACATTTTGTGCCACTCCTTTTAAACTTTAGATTCTCGACCGTAGTCAGCGGCAATTTGTGAAAACATGCTTCACAAAACCAATATTGTAGAAGTATCTAAATGTAACATTTTGGTTTTTATGTAACCTCAATAATAGGACATCTTTTAAAAGTACGTGTATTTAGGTAGATAGAATTAGTGCGAATATTAGTCTTCTAGTCCGTACAGTCAATTAATGAATGAAATCGTCGGTTGACAAGCAAAAGCCACTAAGTAACAAATCAAATACCTACTTGAAATAAACGTCGTATCTCAGTTTTGACACAAGAGCGACATACGAGGTTGCTAAGAATAGTGACAGTTTTTATAGTGAGTTTTGCTTGTCAGTCGACGAAATTATGATAAGAAAATAATGAGAATGTGTTTCAAGAATTAACCAGTTCTACTCATTTTTGCAAAAGCATCAATCAACATAATAATGCTATGAGAGTTTAGACTTTGTTAGATAATATGTACAGATAAACGTTAACACCAATAATTTTAACTAAAAATCTATGTGAACTCAAGGTTTAAAATTTTATTTTAAGTTGGTAATAAAACCAAAACTGTGTTCTAAAAAAGCATAATTAGGGAATAATTCAAGTTTTCAGGTTTAATTTTTTTTCTCGAAATGGTCTACTTTTATTAGCTTTTCGTTTTGTTGTCTTTGACGTTCAATAAAGAGAGATACTGTTATTGTACTGTACAAATCTACAGTTCAATTTATTGCTTCTGTTGTAGGAAACACCCGGTATAATGCAATGTGGTTTAGTCAGATGAAAACAACATACTAAAATCCGATTAATTCCAGTTTCGCTAGTTGCATTCCAGCAAGTGCTATACAAAACCAACAAAACTTAGTACGTGTAAATAAATTTAAAAGGATTTCAACAGAGCTCGTAACATTTCAGCGGGAACATACATTTTTTCTAGATTTGTGCGCTTCACCGCACGCCGTTTTTGTTCAAAACAGCAATGTTGGCGTGTATATTTTCGGGTACAGAACCGCTGAGCCATAGAATGAATTCTGGAATTAAAATGCTAAAGAGATACAAACCTGATTTCAGCTCAGTTTTATTCGCAGTTCGCTGAGTTTGCTCAGCAGTACAGTTTTTTAATGGATGTTGGTAAAAATGTTTTGCATATTAGCCAGTTATGGGAAGTGTAAGGTAGGCAATTTTTATACAGTCGACGTAATAAAAGATATATTTAAGATTAAAGCGCCAAAGACATGTTAAGATACAAGACAAGATTTTACTGACGCAATTGGCAGTAAGAATACATTTGGGCCTAAATTATTTTCATTGTACATATAAATTATTTTTGTTGTAATTTTGTCCCTAAAAACGTGACGCAGTGGTGACTTTTGTCTGAGATGATGTTTTGTTTTAAATTTCTGATGTATAAATTAACATCAAGCGTGTAAATGAAATACAAGTGCACCGGATTTTTTATATATAGGTACTCAGTCGAAACAGCAACTACAAGCGTGACAGAGTGTATGAAACAAGACAGCGAAAAGAATTTTGACCCATTTGTCACGATCCCAACTCTTCTCGCAGGTATCGTAAGAGCAGACTAAGGGGTTGAGGTGTCACTGACCATTCTTGATGGAAGATTTATGACGGGCACTAACGTCATCTTATTGAACACATTACTGCGATCGCCAATCCGCTTGCCCAGCGTGGTGATTATGGGCATTTACCTCGTAATGCGTCTTTACGCATAGTTAATAGGCAAGGCGTACGTCCAGCAGTGGACTGAGAGAGTCTGATGATGTGATTATAATTAAATTATAATTATTTTATGAAATTACACAGATCTTCACCTTGTAGCAGCAATCTGATATCGAAAATTCCAAAATACCAAATTTTTTATAATTTGTTTCAGAAATAAGTATACTGTAACAAATTCTACCTCATTGCTGTCATTTTACTGATCAAGACCATGAGTATCCTTGGGTTTAGTCAATATTTCAATCGCATCAAAATAAGTTCTAGGTACGAGTACACTTTATCTATACCTATGAATGAACTGAATAAATATTTAAATCAGCATTTTGAAAACAATCAAAACCACTCCTTTAAAACCTTTACAATCAGCCAATTTCTAATACACCGATCCTCCAAATCTATAGCACCCATTTCGTTGTGTTAAAGCTATCTGTGAAATACGAGTACAATAAATTGTCAAGACACACGTATAGCCCGAACGGAGGTGTGAGCAGTAAATCAGGATCCCCATTCATTGCACCAGCGTGGAAGAGAGAGGAAAGTTCAGACCAGCGTAACGTGACCTTGAGGTTTAAACCCATTGCCGGCCGATAGGCAATAGCCGATCGGAAAAAACTACGTCGATAGGCATTTTCATGAGAAGAAGTTGTTTAGAAGTTTCTTAAGTAGGTGTTTCTCATATAGATTACTTCACAAATAAGTATCCAAATGTTGGACTTCCTGGAAACCCTCAACTTTCGAACATGATCGTGACACGCCTGTCAAATTAAATAAGAAAACCCAGCTACTAGATACAACTTTAGTTATTTTTTCAAAACGAAGAACATTGAGTCGTTTCTTAATTTTTTTGTTTGCTATGTTTTTGTACTCGCAAAAATGCCCCATATTGTAAGAGCGATAAGAGTCATCGTCTCACTTAAGCTCAGACTAAGAGATTTGATGTTGATAGTCAATTATGATTTTGGCACTCTTAAGGCCCATTTAGACGATACAAGATTCTTGAACAAAAATCCTCAATAATTGTATGCAAGTTTTGCCATTCAATAATTGAATTCAAGAATTGAATCAAAGTGTTTACACATAAGCAATAACCAAAATCTTGAATGAAATTATTGTATACAATTCTTGATAGTCAATTATCTTGACCGTGTCTTGTTTACACCACGGACACTTATTGCACGGCAATATTTGTTTGCAAGTATTGACACGTCTAAACTTTGAGTTGAATCAATTATGACCTATTGAAGCAAGAATTGAACCGATTTGCATTGGCAGATTTTCATTCAATATTGAACGTTCGCTGAGGGTAGCACGGTGAGCAAAAATAATTTCAAATTTGGTAGTTCGGAGATAATTAAATTAATAGAAATTTATAGAGGCCACGAATGTCACAGAAAATAAAAACTATAAAAGCCGTGAGGCTCGTGACGCTGCCCTTGCAGCTTTTTCTAAGGGACACCGTCAAGATCCGTTGATTAGTTGATTTTTGCCAAACCATGTTGATTTATTATGTAGCATTTTTTCAAGTATTTTAATGTAATATCTAGTTTAACGTGAGCCGGAATTGCATTATTCAAGTCTTTATGATTCAAGTCTTATTGACCAGTTGAATCCTACTTAAATTTAGGAGAAAAGCAACCATGCTTAAGATACAAAGATTTTTGAGATAAATATAACAAGAACCCTTAGTATGTGATTACAGCTAAATAAACGTTTTCGTTAATTGCTAGAAATATTTGGACCGCTCAAGTTAGACTGAATCATTGCGCTACGTAGTACTTGGTGCAGTTGGAATAATTTCGCCGGCCCGAGCCGACGCCGATCCACGCCGACATCGTCCAAGGTACGGCGCCGCGCCGAACCCCGCCGTTGGCGGGTTAACTGTTTTACTCGCAATTTGATATACGAACTAGCTGAAAGTTTAATTAAAAAGTTATACGAAACGTCAAATATGTCATAAAAAATATTACCTGCGCTAGAAGACTTATGATGGCTTAATTTTTATCGCTGTCACGTTCTAACTAGTAGGTAAGTGCGAAAGTGACACACGTCACTATAAACGACAAACGCCAGAACAGTGTAAGCCTGGACCATCAGAAGCCATCAGGGTACTAAATGCCTCAGGGCCCACTTTTGGCATTTATCGTTCTCCGTTAAACGGCATATTATTTGTTAGATCACGACGACTACGGATGACATTTAAGATAACCACGGGATCACCATAAATCTACAGCAGGCCTAGTCAAGATGCCATTCCGTAATCGTCTACGACAAGCGATAAGTCAATTCATGGTGCTAAGTTGCCAATCGCTAACGCTTAGTCCTCAATCGTAAACGAAAGGCAGCTAACTGCCTTTGTCGCACTAATATTAAAGAGTGAGAGAAAGGGAAAACTACGATACGCTACTAAGCGTTAGTGATTGGCAACTTGGCTAAGCATCCTGGTGACCATAATAATGCATGGAAATGGGCGCGTCACTTTTCGTTCGCATCTGTTATTCTCATACATTTATTACTTATCGCTTATTGTATATGATTGCAAAATGGCATCTTGGCAAGGCCTGCAGGTTCTTTTGCTAAGTTTTTCTCGGCGTTGAGTGCGAATGGAATAATAACGCCGCGCCCGATCCGCCGCCGACCCGAACCGATGTTGTCCGACTTGCGCTATTGGCGGGTTAACTGTTTTACTCTCGATTTAATACATCAAGTCAGCTGACCAACCGGTACCGTTATACCGGGGTCCCATTCCTCTAAAGCTTGTAACTTGTAATACAAGCGGAAGTCCTTAACAAATTAATAGTGCCAAAAAGAAACTTCCGCTTGTATTACAAGTTACAAGCTTTTGAGAAATAGGCTCCGGGTGTCCCAATGTTGCCTACATGTCCCATCGTCTTGGCACAACCGCTTTTGGTAAAAATAAAAACTGTTTTGGTAAATAGAGCCTTCATGTTATTTTTAATAGCGAGTAAACTGCATCATAGATTTTGTGTAACGCGTAGGTATTTTTAGAATGAACAGCAAAACATTTTTTTATCAATTTTAGTCATTCATTTTACTATATGAATTATGGTATATTCCTTTATAAAGGAATTCATTTCTTTTTGAACAATTATTATTTAGGTGCATGGTCTCGATTGGCGGCATAAAAACAAGAGGTGCTTATTTTTTCATATTTGAGTGGGTTCGATTTTCGGCGAGGTAAGTAATTTTTAGATAATCTGTGAATATGCAGAAATACTAACTTTTAAAAATAATATATATATAAGTCTCACTCCAGCAAGATACCCTATCTAAGATAGTTTAGGTACTTACCCTTCATGTCCAGATTGCCCAGGGCTCGAGACGACGGCTGAAGCCACTACCTAAAAAATGTGATAATGCTCCTACTCATAAGATCGAAGATAGAAGGCCGTCAAAACAACGGCGTTTGATTATTTCAAGAAATAAAGAAACTGTCATATGGCAACTTTGTTGTCCGTCTACGTCAAAAGCTAATTTTTTTAAGTTTAAAAAATATTATGAATATTTTAACAAAAGCCACCAATGGCATATGCATCAAAGGATTCTGGAAGTGAGCTTATAAAAAAACTAACTTTTTAACGATGTGTTCTTCGAGTAGGTATCAAACAACTAGTACATACAGCGTGTGTATTTTATACGGGCGAATAATTAATCCACCTATAATATCTGATCCTACGAATCATATTAGATAATCATTTCGTTAAATTATGCTGTTAACCCACTTTGTTACTACTGACCTTTATAACGCCACCAATTGAGCGTTACATCTACCCGCAATATTTATGGCTTTGACGTTGCATAAACATAGATCAAGTTTAATTATTGTACTAAGGAATGGTATTTCAACAAATTACATTGTTCTTTGTCACAGTGTCGGATGTGATTTTAAGTTCAGACGTGTTTTAAAATAACCTAAGTGATTTTTTTGAAACATGTCCCCGAAAAAGTCAGTTTTTTTAAGGAATTTGTTGATAGTGTAGCCTAATCATGACGTTTCACGGAGGAATGATATAATAGTATAATTTTAATATAAAAAAGTTAAGATTTACACGTTCTTTTTTGGATTTTTATTCAATTGAAAAATTGTGGCGTTATAACGCCCGGTAGTAAAATTGACGTCTACTCGTATTTATTGTAACTATTTTGTTTATTGGCCACTGAAGAAAAAGGGTTTAAGCCTTAAATAAATAATTGACAACCTGCACCATTTGGCCTCTGATGATGATTTGCCAATGAAATCACTATTTTTCTACCGGAAAATCCTAATACTGAAGTAACTGATGAAAATTCTGGTGATGAGGAATTTCTGTCATTACATAATCTTCCTTCCAGGTTTGTTTTTAGTCATCTTTGTATGTTATTTTTCATTTCGGTAAATATGGTTTTGACATACCTAATTTTAATCGTTTTAGGATCTCAGCTAAGGGTTCCCACAGAGACCATTTATATGTAGCTCATATTCGGAAAATGAGAATTCGGAAGACGATTTATTTTTGTCGACATTAGCCAAAAAAATACGTACTTCTACTGAAAATTCACCTGAAAATGATAACGAACAGTTACCCCCGCCTCCAGTTTCCAATCCTAGAAAAAGTTCTACGCGTTTACCTAGTGTACAAAAATCTCAACAATACAAGTGGGTAAACCAGGATAACCCCAGGGAACGTAGACAGTGGCAAGACCATGAAGAGCCGAGAAATTATCCCCTACTTATTACTATAAGTGTATGATGAGTGATGAGATAATTGAGCTATTGCTATATTGTACAAATTGATACGCGAGCCAGAAAAATGCCGTCGGTGATATAAGTTTTTCAGAAATGAAATGTTTTTTGGGAAAACTTTTATACAGTGACCCACCAAAGACGTGTTTTGTGGTTTCTCATATTGTTTATATTTAATTTAAAGCCAATAATACAACGTTTAACAATGATAGTGTATTTTATTTGAATTTGAAATACATTGATATAGTTACTGGCTGGTAGCCGTTGATTTTACTACCGGCCTTTATAACGCCACTCGTTTTCCAGCTTTCCCAGACGATCAATATTTTTTATTTTATTTTTACTGTAATATAACTTCATTATAAGACATCATATTTAAAAATCAAAGCAATCCGACTCTTTAAAAAGTTTCAGTAATAACTGGGTTAATTAGGTGTAATGTTTTTTCTAAAGTGCAACCCACCAGCAATGTATGCCGTCCAACTGACATGACACTCATATGACGTTTAGACACTTATGTCTACGTTAATTAATGTGGCTGCCAGTGGATGCAATACATTGCTTGCTCAATTATTTTGTATGAAAAAATTAATACCTGAATTTCCTAACAAAATTTATGTAAACGTTCCAATAGGTCCGATAGTAATCGTCATTAAAATATTCGCCCGTATCAAATACACACGCTGTATAATATTATCATCATAAGATAGCTACATTGTGAAACAGTCAACATGAAGCTCGAATTCTGAATCGCTCGGAAAAACCCGAGGATATTCGGGAACGTTCGGAGTTATCCAGTCTGGCGGTAATGGCCCGGTCGAGAGATTCCGATCGCACGTAAATGACCAAATCGGCCTTTACACAGAAAGTGGGTACAGATGCTTTAGTCAAACAAGTATCTGTAAAAATGTATTTATTTATTTATTATCTATTTATTTCTATTGGCACAATAAAGTGGCTCCACTCCACCTAATCGTAAGTGAAAAGTCGAGCCCAAATCGCGGCGACAACGAACAGGAGACCAGCAGTAACCTGTCAGTTGCCACCGCTTTGGTGGCCCGTTAGATGCTTCTTCACGCTTGGTATAAAGGGTCCCAACTTATACGTATGAGGAAACACATGTGCCGGTAAAGAATTCCGCTTTTGTATTTTTGATACAAGCTTTTATTGCTTGTAATAATAAATTTTGAAACCCTTATTCTTTTTAAAAGACCTAACTATTCAATGGTATCGCATACTATTGGATTACAGTAACATAAAAAAATAATCCCCACTTACTAGTAGTGGAGGTACCAGAAAAAAATGTTTTTTGTTTGATATTTTATTCTACCCCTTTTTGGCGTGAATAATATGTATAATTGTACCAAATTGCAGATTTCTAGTAGGTACTAACAGCTACTAAGCTATGCTGTGGACAGACCGACGGACAGACGAACAGATGGACATGGCGAAACTATAAGGGGTTCCTTGTTTACTACGGAACCCTAAAATTGTGTCTCCCCCTCTCTAACTTTCGATCTATGGGTCCAAAAAATAGTAGGCTTATACAATACTTTAAAATAAAACTATATCGAATATAATCAGCTCAGCCGTTCTGAGCATGGCCCGACATGCTCTTTGCCGATTTTTTATGAAGTGACTAAGCTGTCTCAAGATGTAAGCTTTGAGTCTTCGGACTTGGCTGTGATTCTTTCAGGAAATATGTTTTGTTATCTAAATTCCGCGCATCACATTAGGAGGGCGCCGGGGGGGATCTTTGGTACATTTAAAATGTACACTTCGATTGTAAAGGCTCGGGTGTCCTTTTCAGCTCCAAGCCAAAGGCGGCATAGCCGGCATACAATGTTTAGTATTAGTACTCCTAAGTTATTTGAATAAAAAACCGGCCAAGATTATTAAAATATCGCTGGGCCGATAATGTTCGTAATAGTTTTATTTTAAAGTATTCTGTAAGCCACTTTCCATGATTTGTTTCATGTTTTTTGGACCTATGGATCAAAAGTTAGAGGGGGAGAGGCCTTTTTTTTCTTCTGGAGTGGCTATCTCCAAATATATTGATTTAAGAAAAAAACTTTCTTTTGGGACTCTTACTTTTTTTTTAAAGACATATTCAACGATACCCCACACCATAGGATAACAGCAAAATAAAAAAAATAATCCCCACTGTGGTATATTGACTCCTTGTTCTTTACGTTTTCTTTCTATACATATATTATGTCAATGTCATTCAGTTTATATTTGAATAGAATAAAATGGATTTCTAATATACATAGTTTAATTTATTTCATTGGCGACGAGTGATTAATTAGCCAAAACGTCCATCGGAAGTATAAAAGAGTTCAACCTTATCGACGGGAACTGGAAATCTTATACGGAAAGATTGGAAATGTATTTTACGGCAAATGGTGTAAAAAACGATAAAAAGCTTGCCACGCTTATATCCGTAATGGGTGAAGATGTTTATGAGCTACTGACATCTTTGGCTAGCCCCACGCTGCCGAAGGACTTATCTTATGATCGTGCGGTCACCATTTTATCCCAACATTTGCAACCAAAACCGTCAATTATGGCGGAAAGGTACAAGTTTAGACAACGGCGGCAAATGTCTGGTGAAACGGTTGCATGTTATGTTGCGGAACTCAAACGTCTATCGAAATATTGTGATTTCGGTACTTCGCTGGAGGATAATCTCAGGGATCAGTTTGTATGTGGCGTTAGTCGCGATGTGATTCGTCAGAGGCTGTTCGCGGAGGAAACACTTACATATGAAACTGCGATTAGGATTGCCAAGTCGCTAGAGTCTGCAGAGCGTGATGCAGCTTCAGTAGAGCGAACGGAAATTAATAAGGCGCAAATTGATAGTACCGGAAATGAGGTTAATAAGCTAAGTATACGAGGCAGTCGTTATGGTGGTTCCGGGCGGCAGTATACAACGTGCTCGGCAAGCACCGCAAAATCTGTACCTCAACGTCAAGTGGATTCGGCCAGCGGCGCACCATGTATAGTATGTGGCTGGCATAACCATACTGCGATACGATGCAAATACCGGAAGCATACTTGCAGCAAGTGCAAGAACGTTGGCCATTTACGCAGAATGTGCCCGTTGACTGGTGACGGCTCTAGCAAGATGAATTTGACGAATAATCGTCGGGAGATAAAATGACGTTAACTTTGTCGAGAGTAGTGTGACGCAATCCATAAATAGGGTGGAAGATGAAACCGATTGTTCAAGTGACGACGACGGTATTAATCATTTATCATTAAGCAATTACAGACCGGTAAGTTTGCCTTTGGTTGTCAATGATAAGATTCTTCAGATGGAAGCCGACACGGGTTCCGCAGTGTCTTGCATAAACAGGGAGACTTTTAACGCCATGTTTGCTGACGTTCAGTTAAAACCTTGTAGTCTAAGGCTTAATTGCTATAATGAGACTAAAATTGAAACAATTGGATTTTTTAAACCGACAGTCAAGTATGGGAACATTTCTAAGAAATTAGAGTTATTTGTCGTCAACAGGGGAACAACGTCATTGCTGGGTAGACATTGGTTGAGTGAATTGAAAATACCTGTAACTTGTTCTCGTGCTAGTAATATTAATAATGTTGTTAACCCTTAAATTGACAACGTGACTCTCGTGACACGTTGACTTCGAAAAAATACTGAACATGATTAAAACGGTTATTTGTATTTTTTTTACTGGTAACCCGTCAACAGTGTTATAATTCATAGTAGAAAAAATAAATATTACTAGCAACACTGATTTTTAAGTGTCAGTGTCAAAATGAGTTCGCGAAGGAAACAGTTGTCGGCACCTTCGGTAAGTTATACAAACTTTTTGAAAATAGTAGTGTGCTGATTTCATTTTTTTTGTGTGGAAATCAATTTTGATACATTAATCTATACGAATAATTACACAGTCACTTGTTCCCTTCTCAATTCAAAAGTCAGGCAGACGAAACATTTGTATGTACCACAGGAGTACCGTTGCCAATTACATAGAAAATTTCAAGTCAAAAACTGTGTGCCACAGGAGTACCGTTGCCAATTACATTACAAATTAAGAGTCAACGACAACGGGTACTACGAGTTCCATTGCCAACTTGCCTGAAATATACTTTTTCTCAAAAATGCAATAAAATGAAACAAAAAAATGTATCTTCTTTCTAAGAAATTATAAGTCAAGTACATAACTAAGCATTATACATACCTCGGCCATGAAGTGCCCAATACTATCCGGCCTACATATATATTCATTACATATATTCGGCCGGCAATCAGTCACTTCCCGGCCTTGGTAGTAATGTACTATTGTTTTTTAATTGCATGGTTTTGTGATGTTTTGTTTGTTTTTGAGCATGAATTACAGTTTTGTTGTGTTTTTTGTTGACAGTGCTTAAAACTAACACGAGCGCACAAAATTTTGGCTTTGGTTCCTACACCTTATGCATGTTCAGATGATGGGTCGGATTCTGAAGATGAATCAAATTTATTAAGATCCCATGCACCGTCAGATCAAGAGATAAGCTCTGATCCTCCGTCCATCAATTCATCACTAGAGAGGTTAAACATAATAGGAAGCACCTCAGACGAATCAGATTCTGACGATAACGCACTAACTACTTCACCGCTTTCCCCCCTATGCACCGAAGTTTTACCATCCCCTTCTGCTTCGATATATAACGCTTTATCACCATCTGTACAATCATTATCTACACCACTAGCACTTGAGAATTCCCAGCATCCCAGTCCTCGCGATAGAATGAAAAGAGCTTTACGACAGCGACTCTCTGTGCTTTCACCAGTACAAGCCTCAAACATTACTTATAATGCCTCATCTCCAGCTGAGCAATCCATACCTACACCAGAAGCACCTGAGTACTCACCGCATCCGGGCCCCAGCAAAGTAGTAACAAGAGCTAATCGCAAACGTACTCAGACCCGTCAGCCACCCGTAATTCCTCACAAAAAGCCAAAAAAGACCCCAAGGTTTGCACTTGATTTGAAATGGACTAAAACTGCATTCCAGCACAAAGCTTGTATTGATGAAGGAATATATAAGACAACAGACACAAAATATGAAACGAGCATGGATTACTTTAATCTATTTTTTACACAGGAAATTATATTTGACATTGTTCACAATACAAACTTGTACTCAGTTCAGGAATCGGGAAAGTCCATTCAAATGTCGGCAAATGAATTGAAAACCTTTTTGGGAATTCAAATTCTTATGGGGATTGTGAAAATGCCAGCATACACTGATTACTGGGCAAAACGGACCCGATATCCCCCTATTGCTGACCAAATGCCATTGAAACGTTACCAGCAAATCCGCCGTTACCTTCATTTTGTTGACAACAATTTAGAAAATTCAGACAGGTATTTTAAAATCCGGCCAGTCATGGAAAAAATACGACAGAATTTTTTGAAGGTCGAGGAAGAGAGTAATTATTCTATCGACGAGATGATGATCCCCTACAAAGGTTTCAAATCAGGGAGTCGGCGGCAGTACGTTCAAAATAAGCCCAAAAAATGGGGCTTTAAGAATTTTGTTAGAGCAGGTGTGACTGGCTATATCTACGACTTCATGATATACGCGGGAGATGACACATTTCGGGGATATAGTTTTACTGATGCCGAGACCTCGGTTGGCTTAGGAGCGAAGGTTGTGATTGCTTTGAGCAAATCTATAAAACAAAAACCAGCTATTATATATGCGGACAACTTTTTTACCTCACCTGAGCTGATTTATATATTAAGACATGAGTACGGAATACTTAGCTTAGGAACTATCCGAATAAATCGGCTGAGGGGTGGTCAGGAGCTACTGCCATCGGACAAAGAGATGAAAAAGAAAGAAAGAGGATATAGTGCACAAGTAGTTTGCAATAAAAACAAAATGGCAGTAGTCAGATGGCATGACAATAAAGTGGTAACATTGATAAGTTCTTTTGTCGATGCCCACCCAATAGAAACAATCCGAAGATATTCGAAAGACAGTAAATCGAAAGTAGATGTTCCTTGCCCCAAAGTTGTGATGGAGTATAACAAACACATGGGTGGGGTAGACTTAGCAGACATGCTAATTGCACTGTATCGGATTCCTTTAAAAACCCGTAGATGGTATATGGGCATATTTGCTCAGCTACTAGATATGTGTATAAATAATGCCTGGATTCTCTATAAAAGACATGAAACACAGAACAAACCCAAATCATTGAAAGACTTCAGATTTGACCTGTATGATAGTTTGTGTAGAGCAGGAAGGGCAGTTATTGATGAAAATGGAAGAAGCTTACCAGACAAAAAACAATTAATACAGAAGGCTGTGATAGAAAGACCGGGAGAGAGTATCCGCTACGACAATGTAGGTCATTTTCTGGAAAACGGAACAACAAGGTCGCGTTGTAGATACTGTAAGGAGGGCAGGACCTTTGTGTACTGCATCAAATGTAAAATGCCTCTCTGTTTCGTCGTTGGCGACAAAAACAATAGGAATTGCTTTCGGCTTTTTCACCAAAAGTAGAGTTTAATACACTTCTTTTATAATATTTTTAGTAATAAAATGCATGTTTGTTTAATATGTTGTTTTACTAAGCTCTTGGCATTGGTACCCACAAGGCACATTCATCAGACAAGGCATTTCACTGGAAAGTTGGCACTGTGACTGGTGTGGTACATAGGTTTACTGAAAATCTGAAAAACCTGGATTTTTTTTTCTATTTTTCCAGGGTAGTTTAGACTATTTTTAGTCCCCTTTATCAGTGAAAACTACATTTTTTTTAAATTTTATGTCTTGCCAATTTAAGGGTTAATGATAATATCCCAAATGATGTGAATGTTTTGCTCGACAGATATAAGGAACTTTTTGACGGTGGCTTGGGTCGGTTCAATGGTGGAGAGATACAACTGCACATGCGCGAAGGAGCGGTTCCTATTTACTGCCGCGCACGTCCTCTCCCGTACGCGCTGCTGCGGCGGGTGGATAGTGAGTTGGATGCGATGTTGCGTGATGGAATCATAGAACCGGTTGACACTTCAGAATGGGCAACGCCTTTGGTACCTGTAAGTAAATCTGATGGTGGTTTGAGACTCTGCGCGGACTATAAAATAACGCTGAACCCGGTCTTGCTGGTCGATAGATACCCGTTACCGAGAGTGGAGGGTCTGCTTGTGACTTTAAATGGTTCAAAATTTTTTAGTAAGATCGATTTGTGTCAGGCATAATCAGTTAGTTCTTAATGAGGCTTCAAGGGACTTGACAGTAATCAATACGCATAGGGGACTTTTTAGGTATAACCGCCTTGTATTTGGTTTAGCCTCTAGTGCCGGCATTTTTCAAAGAACTATGACTAATTTATTAAAGGGAGTACATCCGTCGGTAGGACTTTTCCAAGACGATGTCATTATTGGAGGTTGTTCTAAGGAAGAGCACCTTAAGGCTTTGGACGCAGTGTTGAAAAGGTTGCATGAAAGCGGTTTGAAAGTAAAAAAAAGTAAGTGTGTATTCCTCGTGGATCAAGTAAATTATTTAGGCTACATAGTGTCAAAGGACGGAATTGCCACAGATCCGACTAAAATCGAAGCAATGTTAAAGGTGCCTACTCCCAAAAATATTACGGAGTTACGATCTTTTTTGGGCATGGTCAACTTTTATGGGAAGTTCGTTAAGAATATGAGTGCCATTTTGAGTCCTATGCACGAATTGTTAAAGAAGGGAGTCGTTTGGAATTGGTCGGATGAGTGTGAGAAGGCTTTTGTGACTATTAAGCGGCGCTTGTCTGGATCGAAGGTTTTAGCTCACTATGATCAGGATAAACCTTTAATATTGACGTGTGACGCAAGCGCGCGCGGCGTGGCGGGTGTACTAGCTCAGCCCAGCGTGCGGGGCGAGCGCCCCATAGCCTATGCCTCACGGTCGCTTAGCGCGGCGGAGAAAAATTACTCACAAATTGATAGAGAGGCCTTAGCTATTATTTTCTGTTTAAAAAAGTTCCACCAGTATTTATAGGGACTACTGATTATACAGTGACGTCGGATATGGGTGGAATAGCTCACAGGCATATCGATCAGCTAAGACCGAGAAGTTTAGGAGCTGCTGACTATACTGTGGCATCTGATACAAGCGGGGTAGGTCACAGACATATCGATCAGCGTAGACCGAGAGGTTTAGGTCTGTTATCGTGCCCGTTGACAGAGTCAGAACCTCCAGGGATTGACACCCGGTTACCAGTTTCGCACGAAAGTTCTTTATCACATGAGATACCAATTAGTCCTATACCTCGATACCAATTTTAGAGGTCAATTAGAGATACCAATTTTACCTGCGCATGGGTCTGCCTCTCCATCAAGTCTTGGAGAAAGTGTTGGAAGTGCATCTCCCGTATTGAACCGTCCCGTGCCTCGTAGTACAAGGAATAAAAACCCCATTTATAAGTAGGGTGTGCTTTAGTCCTTATTATTTTCGAGATATTATTATAGTTTTAGTGGGGAGGATTGTGGTATATTGACTCCTTGTTCTTTACGTTTTCTTTCTATACATATATTATGTCAATGTCATTCAGTTTAGATTTGAATAGAATAAAATGGATTTCTAATATACATAGTTTAATTTATTTCACCCACTTTACTATACGTATTAGAGGAGGAATCCGAAAAAAATATTTCACCTTAGCTGCTCAAACATGGCGGTTATGCTGCTTGAAACTAGTGAGCAAAATGTAATTTTTCTGCGAGAATGAAAAAAACTAACTATTTACGAGCAGTGTCGTGTCAATCAAAATTATAATATCAATATTTAAATTATTATTTATGAAAACAAACTATATAAGGACTTAACTTAACTATTGATTTAAACTTTCACGATTATCACTCATATTTTACAGACAAACGGGTCTTAATCGCGTAAACTTACGTTTAATTATATCGTAAACTTACGTTTTATTATATAAACGTAAGTTTACGCGATTAAGACCCGTTTGTCTGTAAAATATTAACTTAACTACCTATAAATAAAAAAATTGGCCTATATCGCCGTCATTGGGCAAGGTACCCAGAAGGCTGGCCGCATTCCCCCGTTGTATAGCTATACTCAAACGCTGTGCAAGGTACTGGCCAGCCATCTGGTCGCCTGAGGTCTCTATTAGGCGAGCCGCTAGATCTTTAAAAAGTCCATGTGCACTTGGCCCCCATGGCCCCAAGGTCTCCACACCAAACGGCGCTTGAGACTTTCGGCTAATGATGCCGCGGCGCCAGCAGCAATGCCGGTGACTGAAACATGGGACGGCGCCAGAGTGTCAACGCAGGTGGCGACCCAAACTAGCGGCCGACCCATGCTCCAGGGCACGTCAGACCTCTTGCCGTCGTTCCTGGCCAGACCGTTGGGCTCTAGGACGGCCGGTATTTTCGCGCTAACAAGGGCGCGATGGATGACATCATTGATGCTGGTGTGATGAAGGATCCCCTTCCAGCGCTTCGGACACATGAAAGGCCATGGTGGCCAAGTCATTTTGATTAAAATGACATCTGCATACTTTTACTATCTGAAGAGGCCCCATATCAGATATTACATCGAACCTCTGTACTGTAACCGAGAATGTTCAATAAGCACGTCTGCTATTATAATTATATCGACAACTTTTTAATCGATATCAATCCCTATAACTTGCCCCCAGTTATCCCAGGTATGCTTATTACTATAAGATTACAGCAATTTGAATAACTACGAAAGGCTATACTGAGCCTGAGCCCACATGCTCTTAGCCGGTTTTTGCCGACGGAGTCGGAAATGCGTTACCCATTCCCCCGGCTCGGGGAGCCATTTGGGGGGATATGTGGGACTCCCTCCAGCCATAGCGAGGCTGGAGGTATACCCACTAAAAACTACTCCAGCGTCACCATCGCATGCCAATTACAAGGCAGTTACGGGATGCCTAAGATTCGACCGCAGCTCTCTTTGCCATGCCTGGCTAAGACTAAGTAACCTAGTACAGCTCAAATTAATTCATCACCAGTCCAATGCTGGACGTAGGCCTCTCCTCTTAACTATGCGTAGGTATAGACGCATTAGAAAGTAAATGCCCATAATCGCCACGTTGGGCAAGTGGATAGGCGACTATGAGGACGCTGCTGCCCATCATCAATCTTTTATCAAATAATGGCCAGCAGTGATACTTCAATTCTTTAGTCGACTCTTATGACACCCGCAGGAGGAATTGGGGTGGTGATAAATGTATTCTTACTGCCGTCACCACACGGCAATAAACGACTTGTAGTGGTCTTCGTTTATTTAACATACGTCCTTTAGCAACTAAGGCATGAAATAGGTAGTCGGACATTCCCTGAACACACGTCAGTCTTTAATTAACACATTCGCTTCTATCTTAATTAATCCCATTTTAGTGGCCTCAACTTGGACATGGGTTGAAGGATATCGTGTTATGCTTTGAGTTACTAAACAGATTAAAGGGCTTTGGCTAGAGGCGAAAATCTAATGTAGGTACTTGAGTTATGGATATTGTTCAAACCTACACACTCCGGCAATGAAAACGGGTTAGGTGATCTTTCTCATAGAAAATAATGCAAACATGGAGATTTCAAATATTCCTTAAAAATATTTATGGTGTAGGTAAAATCTATTTTTAAATCAGGATATCCCTAAATTTATAAATAAACTCAAAATAACTTTAAAATTGTCGTTAGGTCGGTTTGTATAGACAAAAATGTAGACCGTTTAAGAAAAGCACCTAAAATGTAAGGTAATACGAGTTTTTAAACTATGTGTAATTAATAGTTTTATTCATGAAAGAGTATGTAAACAATAATAATAACACTAAAATCTAAAATTAAATATCTAGATAAAAAATACATCTTAAAAGGTTTTATACGTGGTAGTTTTTGTAATGAAGTACCCACTTGACTTGCGGTTTGCATGTACGCAATTGTAGGTAGGTACTTTAACTGTCAAGTTGTGGATATCTTTAATTGGCTTTGTTTACTGTTTATGTTTATAGATTAAGTATTTTGTAATTGCTGTTGATGTCCTTAATAGCTAAATAAATAAATAAATATATACATACTTACAAATAAAAGACGTGCTCCAACTCCGAGCCCGACGGTAATGTGCCCAGAAGGCTGGCTGCATTTCCGCGTTGAATAGCAAGGCTCAAACGCTGCGCAAGAAACGAGCCAGCCCTCTGGTCAGCGGTAACTATGTGTTTGCTATTTTTATATCTACCTGGCTCGTATTCATTGACCGCGAGTGTATGAATAGGTAGGGAGGCAAACTAATTGGTTGAAGTGTATGATTTTCATTTGTCACCACCTCAATTCTTCCCGTGGGTGTTGTAAGAGTCGACTAAGAGATTTAAGTGTGACTGACCATTAATTTGTTGAGGATTGATGATGATGACCGGCAGCGTCATCATAGTGGACAACTACTGCTTGCCCAGCCTAGCGGTTTTGAGCATTTACCTCCTAATGCGTCCATAGGCATAGGTAATAGAAGAGCCCTACGTCCAGCAGTGGACTGAGATAGGCTGATGATGTGATGTGATTTGTGAACTAATAACATAAAGGATGAATTGAATTTTAACGTAAAGTAAATGGAATGAAAAATTATTACATATTTCCTCTGCCGGTGGCTACGTGAATAACATTCATTTTTATTTTAGCTACATTTAATTCAGCGTGATTACTTTTATAAGCTGAATATGATAAATAAGTAGCATAACGGCCTTTGAAGTCAAAACAATGAACACATTTTTTTGTATAAGTAATTATTTTTTCATATTTAAAGGTTTTTTCAACTTTTGTAAAACTTCTTTTGCTTGCCCATCGGAAAGGGTTTTTCAAGCATTACCGATCTGAATAAGTAGGAACGGTGGCTACTTTCATCGCTTAAGTATGCACAGAAAATCAAAAATATATTCTAGTGTCGTTCTATTCTAGTTGTTACTGTACATAATTATGTAGGATATAAGAATTTGCATGCTGTCTGTGAACAGCTGAAGAAGGTGGAACATATCCATATTTACTTTAAGACCTGTATATTGACCCTTTTTCTGCAAATAAATTATGATTTATGTCACAACTAGGGGTCGGAACTATGGGTGCAAAACTTTAACTACTAAACTTTGTTTTTATTATTGAAAGATCTGTATACAATTTTATTCCCTATCTCGGAATCTTCAACTTACAATGTGTGGGTGTGTAGATAATTATGTATATTTTATGGATGTATGTGCTATGCCAAGTCCACTTGAGAAGTTTTGTTAAAGTTTTGCACCCATAGTTCCGACCCCTAGTCACAACTCTTCATTCCTGAACCACAATGATTTTTTTAATTTCCCGCTTGCGACTGCGTCAAACTGAATGTTAAATAATACACTGGGTACCCTTTCTGCTAAACTACATACGTATACACCGTGGGCTCTTATAACCCAAAAGATTGTCACCGCGCATTTTTGATGTAAAAACAAAAAAATATGTGAGTTTTGACATTTTTGGCGAAAAAAATTAAATGTTATTCATAAGTCTGGCACTTAAAATGAGTGTTACCTAACGTGTTTTTTTACAAAAACCTAATTTTTTTAAAGGTTTTATTTCTCACTTTTTGTCATCTAGTAATGATGTTAGTGAGACTATTCTCCATAACAATTAGAAAATATGTTTTTTTCAATTGGTAATGTCTCTGAGACTAGGCGATATCCAGAAAAGGATATATGACATTATAGTTTATGTGGTGGTGGCTAAATGTGGTTAGGAATACCTACACTGTTAAAATCGGTCCAGTTTAAACAGCCCACGGTGTATAGAAAGAAAGATAGTGACACAACGTAAGAAATAATCCTGTATTACTCTATTATGTCTACAGGAATTGATAATACGTGATTCTTAGTAGAAAAAACAAACAAATATCCAATGAAAATTCGCTGATTGCAAAAAAACTCTTAGTCTTTAACTATTATATTACCGTTGAAACCTTTTGATACTTACAATTTCTCTTTATTTTTATAGAGAAAAACATTGGAATATTTATTTTCACTTTAAAAATATTTTCTGAGTTCTCGGAATCTCAACACTGGACAAAACCGCTTTAATTAAGGCTTTAAGATCTCATTATCTCTGAAGCTCACTTAGAAAAATAATTCAAAGGAACAACGTTGTACCTACGCGATGCAATTTTATAAAATTTAATTATGGCACTCTTTATTACTTAATTGTTATTTAATTTTAACCTAATTTCAAAATTGTAAAATTTAAAAACTTAAATGAACAAACCTAACCTATATCTAAGATTGGCCCTTATGGGATTGTACTGAGGATGCTGGCGGCATTTCCTCGGCTGTATTGCAACGCTGATGCGTTGTGCGAGGAAGTCGCCAGCTCTGGTCTTTAGTTACGTCAACCGAACGTTTCACGAAATGTGGCTCTCTTAGGTAATATTCTTGTTTTTATGATTTTTTTATAAACTTGTACCTACTTATTTAGGATACATATTTTAATCCAGATCTATACGAGATTTTTTGAGCTACACGAAGTATACTTACGTATAAGTATACTTGTAAGTATAAGTATACTTACAAGTATACTTACGTGTAGCTCAAAGAGGATCAGTAGATACAAGTATATATAATTTTACCTGCGACCATATATAACATGGAAGTCTAACGCCAGCTCAAAAATGCCCCCAAAAACAGTTGTTAAATTGTGCCCAGATGGGAAGGGAATAGCGCTTTTCTTAACACCACGCATATTTCGGCGCAACATCTTTGACAGAATATGTTTATAGAATATAGCCAATCAAAACTTTGATGGACCAATCACAACTATTTTTTAATGGCGGTTTAAGTTTTTATAGGTTTACATTGAAATTCATTGCCGTGATGCATTGAAGAGGGGGTGACACTTGTCAACTAAACTTCAGGACCGTTTTTGAAAGGTAATTTAGTATGGCGTGCGGTTTCCATGTTTTATTTGTTCGTAGCCAATTACAGATAGTCGTCATAATATTTATCTGCCACTGGCCTGTCCAATATTATCCGACATCAGTTTCGGAACTGGATATTGTTAAAGAGCCCTAAGGAGACAAGGA